>JAODAL010025967.1:0-57626 GCA_025379985.1 Phyllomedusa bahiana
CGAACCTCTATCATTAAGAAAGTTGGAGAGAGATGATTTTTAAAAAAAATTTGCGCATAAAAATTTTACCCCTTTTGACATCCCATACAAAAATCCCTCCTCACACAAACTTAAAGCGTCCCCCAAAAAGGGTTTAGATAAGGCGAACCTAAAAACACGGATTATGGGGGTGTCCAAAATTAAAACAATCGGAAAAGATGTACGGATTAATACAGAAAATTTGGGAATGCAGATAAAGAACCCCCTTGGGCAACTATTTTTCATTTGTTCAGGTCAGCCGGGGGAGGTCGGGAAACTGGACTTCTGTCTGGAAAAAAAGGTCTACATATTCCCCTTTTGGTAGCTAAAAATTTTGCTTTTTAAAAAGGCACTGGTTGCAAGAAAGTAGTCCAGTTTTGGGGGAGGTTCTCGAACATTGAGAGAAATTTTTTTCCTTAAAATTTTGGGAACAGAAAGCCCAAAAGGGGCTCAATTAAAAAATTTGTTAAAAAGTGGAGGAACTTTATGGAATTTCCCTTCCCCGCCAGGATTACCAAGATTAAAAAAACCTTTTGAATATACCTCTTACTACAAAAAGGAGAAACTTGCAGTAACTTGGAATTTTTGAATTAAAGACTATGGGGGAAAATAATGGGGTTTTTACGATTTATTTTTTTTTTGTTCCCCATTTCCCATTTTGGCCAGGGGGATATACGGGGTATTTTTGTCTATTACCAATAGGCCCTTTAGTAATAGCCAAAAAGGACTAAAGGATTTTAAAATTTTCTTTTAATTTCATTTTTATTAATGTTTTTCCTTTTTTTTTGATTCAATTTAAAAATTGAAAGACAAGGCATTTCTCAAATTTCTATCATACAAAAGTATGTATTACGGATGTCAATAAATACTATTAGGAAGTATGACAAATTCTTTGTAAATTTTTTTGCAAAAAAAAATTGTTTAAGGGACATAGACCTTTTTCAACAAAGCATTTAACATCGGGGCCACACTTTGTATATCTTTTCCGGGAATATAACATGGATACAAAGTTTTTGGTCCAAAAAAAAATCTTTTAGAGCGGTAATTTTTTGTTTGGGGCAGTGAGTGAGTTTCTTATAATTCTTGATAGTTGGGGGGAATGATATGAAAAGGGCTAAAAAACTGCCCTCATTGCCCCAGGGTAACTAATCAAGCACATTTTAATTTCTAAAACTGCTCGAAAAAAAAAAAGTGGGCCTATTGGTTGCAATGGAACAAGAACAATCTTAGGGTATGTTCAACAACTGGTTTGGATCCCATTTTGGACCTTTTTTTTTGGGCACTTCGAATCCGTTTTTTCAAAGTAAAATGACCCAAACCCATTAAACCCAAAGGCAGTGTGATTTCCATTGCTTTTCAGTTTAAAACACGCAATTTTTCAATAGGATCCCGATGCATGTTTACTTCGATTTTAGGTCTGTCTTTCAGATCCTTCTATGAAAGGGAAGAAATCAGGCGATACCTTTTTGAGGCAAAATGAATATATTGATGTGATTTTTGAGAGTTTCTAGCTCCCTTTCAGAATATGTTATACAAAACTGAAAATTTACAGACTTTTTAACACAAAAGACATGGACCTTCAAAAATCTGGGAATTTTTAAAAAAAACAAAATGCAAAAATAACAGAAAAGTCATTTAAAAGGCAAGAAAAACAAAAAATCTGGAAAATTTGAGGGGTGACGGAGGGGTCATAATTCTACTCTTACTCTTACCCTCAGTGTAATTTTTTGGGGGTCACAGTTTACACATAGTTTGAATAAAGTGGGCCCCCATATTTCCTGGAGATACCCTTGTATTGAAGATTTGAAGATTATGATTTTAATGGGACATTTAAAATGAGAGGGAGAGAAAGTAATTTAAATGAATGCAAAAATTTCAAACTCTGCAAAATGGGCTAAAAATCATTGCCTGCTTTATGTCAAACTATGTGTGAACTGTGTGAGCCGCAAATTAACCCATGCTAAAAGATAAACGTAAATTACGACCCTCCGTCATGCCCCACAAGTTTCCAATTTTTTGATTTTGACCTGTTGTAAAGACTTGTTGCTTAATTGCATTTTGTTATTTTTTAAAAATTTTAAATCCTTTGAAGGTCCATGTCTTTTGTGTATAAAAAGTCTGTACATTTTCAGTTCTTGTATAACATCATGTCTGAAGAAGGGAGCTAGTGCTCTCGAAAGTTCACCATCAAATATACGCAGTTAGCCTCTAAAAGGTATCGCCTGATTTCTTCACTCTTCTACTACTTTCTATGGCTAACACGGTAGAACATTATACTACAGATCCATTCTAAGAATTGTCATGTCAATTCTTGATCCAAAATACGCAGCAGGAGCCCTATTTAAAACTATATGGTGTGATCCTGCTGCAGACAAAACGCATCCAAACACGCACCTGTGTGTTGGATTCGTGTTGGGTGTGTTTCGGATCCGATTGATGCAGTGCTTTTGGATGCAATGTTCGAATCCAAAACAGATCCAAAATCAGATCCAGCACACCGTGTGAACATACCCTTACTGCCAGACAGTTTTCAGAAATGAAGCCCAGAGTGTGCGCCAGTCCTTGACTGTGTGATTAGTTGTTTCTATGTTATTCTGTTATTATACACCTTGTGTTGATGGTGTGTCTTACATATTTTAGGGGCATGACAATGTATAGCAAAAGAGTTCACAACTGACACTGGCATTATTTTATATGGGCTGCTATGGTTGGTAGTGCTTTACAGTCCCAGTCAGACCCTGGGGCAAGTCACATTCCCGATGAATCTTTAGATGTCCTTCAGCAAAACAGATGTCAATCCAGGTAGCCAACATGATGAAATTGTCCTGACTGGCCTGCAAGTCGCATCCGGCTAGCTCATTTCTAATATAACCTGCAAGCCACTCCCAGGAAGTGGAGACCAGGGCTTCATTGTTCCTGGCAAGTTCCGAGTAAAGAGTGTGGAACTGGATGGTAAGAAAAATTGACATTAAGGTTTGACATAAGCAGATGTCTTTGCTCCCAGAGGGGAGTGGCCCAGCTGAGAGCTTTACTGGCAAGCAGGGAAATAATAAAGGTAACTTTAGCTCTCCATGAACCAAACTGGTGCCACAGAACCTCAAAGTGGATGGTGCATGAATTAAAGAAATCTCGGCAGGTTAGCAACCAGTGATAAAGTAGCAACTGGAGTAGGAACAGCAGCTGACAGCTGGATCACAACGGTTTGCATCATGTGGAAAAACTGTTACTTTCAAGTGCCCTGATGAGCCACTTCAGCAGCAAGGTCTAAGCCTTCAAGCGGGGTCCATTGCCAGTTTGTATTGTTACAGCCGTGTGTGGATCATCTGTGCCACAAACGAGTTTGGCTTAAGGCATTTCCTAGGAGCACAGTTAAAACATCCTCTGGTCTTCATTCTCTGGACTTAGACGCAGATGTTCAAGGCAGAAGGCATACAAGCATAAAGGGTTACAGGCCGGAGGTCAGGGAAGGCAGAGTTCATTTGTAAATGGTAAGGAAAGCCAAGGGTTGATATCAGGAAAACACAAGCAGGAACAAAGCTGAATTTGAGGTAGAATACCAAGAACATGCCAACAAATTGACACTGATGTATGGGGGAGAAGCATATATGTAGACAGGTCCCAGAGCATTGGCTTTGGGGAAGCTGGCTGGTTAAATCAGGGCAGGGAGACATTGCTGCAGAAAGCTGGCATATGGGGAGAGCAAGACATTGGAAGCGGTGAGGATGCACATGGGCATGTCCGTGGCTGTGGACGCACTAGCCACAGCATGATCCATGATAAAGAAAAATAAAGGCTCTGCTCAAAAGAATTTACAGTTCATGAAAAAAGGGTAACACAAGAGGTAAATATGCTTGACCTGTACAGTGGTCCAGCCATTTTTATACTGAATACAGAAGAATACAAAAACCTGCATGAGCCAGTTAGACAGGCTGTATCTGTGTATGAACATGTATAAAGTGCATTAGGGTGCGTATTATGCCCAACAAAGCATTTCTGGCAGCCTGCAATGGTTTAGGGATGGTAAGGGAAGTGCTTCCAGACAGTTCAGAGGCACTCCTGTGTTGTCCGGCCCCCACATCTTGAAATTGTGCAGTTCAAATTTATGTAGTGTGATAGACCATGCTTAAAACGGGATGCTAGGAATTAATCCTGTTAGGTACCGCATTCCAAAAAAATGGTACTATAGGAGAAAAGTCTCGGTAAAGTTTTGAGGGAAACTCCCTCTTTGTCAAGCAAGAAAGAGGGAGCTTCCCTTAAAACAATTGCGCAGTTGTGCCATAATTTTCAAAGAAGTAGTGCTCCAGCACATAGAATAAAATCCAATATTTTATTGCTTCAAATCCATAAACACGTGGACATAAAAAATGGTAGTGCAAAACATCATGCTTAGGCTATGTCTACACTGCATCGGACAAAAAACGGCCCAAAGGCGGCCGTTTTTCTCTGATGCAGGACCACGGTTTTTGTCACGCTTTGTACAAAAACTGCAGTCGCTTCTCGTTTTCCTGACGTCGCCCATAGAAGAAAACGAGAAGCGGCGACGTATTATACAACATGTTGTATAATACGCCCGCGAGGAAGGGGTAGCAGAGAAAAGACGAGCTGTGTAGACAGCAGCTCGTCTTTCCTATTATCGTCTATGGTGCTGCAGGAACGATTGTATCTTCGGCGCTTTTAAAAAAACGAAAACCGCTGAATATACGAGCGTAATCCTGTGCAGTGTAGACATAGCCTTACACGTTACAAACTACTCAGGTTCTTGTTCACAGCTTGGATGTATCGTGCACCGCTTGGCCCTCGGATCCACTCCGTGTGCAGGAATAAAGAGTTTTGGACTGGATTCCATGAACAACCATATAAAGGGAACCATATTAAGTGTTACTTGTGAGCATCACTGTGAAGAAATGACATGCCAAAGACTACAAGCACAGGTCATCATTGTTTCAAAAGCATGTTGCTACGAATGAAATCTAACATTGTTTATGTGTTACATCAAACAGTTCAATATAGAAAGATTGTTGTAATATAACTTGTTTTAAGTCTATTTGATTATCGTTGACAATGACTGCTTGAATATGAGTTTATGGTAGAGGATACGAGGGAACCTCAAACGTGGTTGTGTGGTTGTGCAAAGTTTATAAAGTACATACTGGTTAATATTTTGATAAAATTGGAGAATGACAACTAGGAGGCTTTGTAGGCTCCCAGTATGGTTTTATGCAAAAACCTATGTGAGACTGGAAGGGGCCATCTCTTGTTAGGTGACCTGTGACAAATTCATTATAGTAATTGCTCCATAATTCATACACCACATAATACACCACTTTACACCACGCCATATTATGTGTTCTAGACAGTTTCTAGACATTTCTGCACTGTGTCTGAAAAAAGAGGTGTGACTCTTGTTTCACATAAGGAGGGTATAGGTTAGTGTGCGACATCATGCACCAAAAAATGCACCAAAATTCTAATGCAATTAGTGGTATGACGTAAGCCAACTAATAGGAGGTGTAAACTTCGACTAGACAGTCTAAATATGGACCAGATTTATCAACACTATGATAACAATATGGAGCAGTTGAAGACTGTCTAGTCTAAGTTTTCACTATCTTGGTATTAAACAGTAGAAGAGTAAAGAAATCAGGCAATACCTTATATGGGCTAACAGAGTATATTTGATGGTCAGCTTTCAGGAGTACTAGCTCTTTTCATCGGACATTATGCTAAACTGAAGTTTCACAGACTTTTATACACATTAGACAGTGGTCTTCAAAGTATATAACAATATCTATAAAAAGTCTTTTAAGTTTCCCGTGTAACAATATGTCTGACGAAGAGAACTAGCACTCTCAAAAGCTTACCATGAAACCCCTTCCCAACATTGGACTGCCATGATGACTGCTCCCAGCCACGACTCATCTCTGCAGAATATACCACACAAACATTTTAGAAACCTCACTTTCCCAGCACCTATATACCTATCTACAGTACCTATTGGAGGGTTTATATAACTACCTTCCTACAGGAAAGCATGGTGATGCCCCATCCCCACAGCAACTGACTTTTCTACAATAGAATGGGATGGAGAGTTCCTTTATAGGCCCCTATTAGGTAGTTTTATAGGAAGGTAATATGGCCACCACTATATAGATAGATATGTAATATGGTCCCCAGTAAATATCCAGGCAAGTAATATGGCCCTCAGTATATAGATAGGCATGTAATAGGGCTCACAATATTTAGCTAATAAGGTAATATGGCCCCAGTATATGGCTAATTAGGTAAGATGGCCCCCAGTATATGTGCTATGTAAAAAACTACTAAATAATAGTCATACAGTTACCAAATAACACCACTACACAAAACTAGAATCCCCGGCTAATAGTACCAATGTCCTACTAATACCACATATCACCAGCACATAGTGACTGAATAATACTTCCACACCATGACCACATATAACCACCACATAGTGACTGAATAATACAACATACCATTACTGAATATAAGCCATTATACTATAACCAATACTACCAGTGTACAGAGATGGATACCAGCTGTACACAGGCTCTGCAGACATATTTTACATAGTTACATAGTTAGTACGGTTGAAAGAAGACACGTGTCCATCAAGTTCAACCAAGGGTGGGGAAAATGTGGGTGATGGGAGAGAGACAAGGACATTATGCCCAGCCTCACCACTGGTTAGTTACCTTGAAATCCACCAGGCAAGAACCAATCTGCTCCAGTGGAGACCGTATCTCTGACCCCAGAGCCTCCACCAGCCAGATCCAGAATTTTACATGGCTACATATGCATTAATATTCTTTAGTTCCAGGTAGGTATCTAAGTCTTTCTTGAAACTCTCTACAGTTCCTACCGTGACCAGCTCCTCAGGCAGGGTATTCCACAGATTCACAGTTCTTACAGTGAAGAACGCTCTTCTCCTCTGGAGATTGAATCCTTTTTTCTCTAGTCGAAGGGAATGTCCCCTTGTCTTTTGAGGGGGCTTCACTTAAAATAATTTTTCCCCATACTTTTTGTAGGGTCCATTTATATATTTATATAAGTTAATCATGTACCCCCGAAGCCGTCTTTTCTCAAGACTAAATAAGTTAAATTCTACTAACCTCTCCTCATAACTAAGATGCTCCATTCCCCTTTTAAGTTTGGTTCTCGTCATTTGTACTCTCTCTAGCTCCATTACATACTTCTATAAAATGGGGCCAGAAGCTGAACAGCATATTCTAAGTAAGGACGCACCAATGCTTTGTACAGCGGTAGAATGACATCCTTGTCCCGCGAGTCCATGCCTCTTCTAATACACGCCAATATCTTACTTGCCCTAGATGCAGCTGATTGACATTGCGTGCTGTTCTGTACAAGAACGCCCAGATCTTTCTCAACAAGCGATTCTCCAAGTTTTTCTCCCCATAGGATATATGATGCCTGTAGATTATTTCTCCCTAGATGAAGAACCTTACATTTATCCACATTGAACCCCATTTGCCAAGTGGATGCCCAAGCACTCAGTGTGTCCAGGACTGCTTGCAATTTATGAGCATCTTCCATAGATTGCACTACCCTGCATAGCTTGTGTCATCTGCAAAAATCGAAACCGTGCTATCGATCCCTTCCACTATATCGTTAATAAATACATTAAATAAGAGAGGACCTAATACTGAGCCCTGCGGCACACCACTCACAACAGGAGTAGGAGTCATTTACCACCACTCTCTGAGTACGATCCAGCAGCCAGTTTTTAATCCAATTACACACTGTTATCTCTACCCAGTGGATTCTAATTTACACAACAAACGCTTATGCGGTACAGTGTCAAATGCCTTTGCAAAGTCTAAAAACACTATAGCCACAGCTGCCCCGCTATCACCTCTTCATAAAAAGAAATCAGATTGGTCTGACAGCTTCTGTCCTTAGTAAATCCATGCTGGCAATCACTAATAATATTGTGTTTGTCAACATACTCCTGCATATAGTCCCTTATGAGCCCCTCAAACATTTTTTCCCACAACAGATGTTAAACTTACTGGTCTATAATTACCTGGGCAAGACTTGGAACCTTTTTGAAGATGGGAACTACATTTGCCTCGCGCCAGTCTCCTGGTACTATACCAGTCACCAGGGAATCTCTAAATATCATGTACAGGGGCACAGAGATAACCGAGCTGAGCTCTTTAAGAACTCTTGGGTGAATGTCATCAGGGCCTGGAGCCTTGTTCACATTCAGTTTATTTAACTTGGCTTTGACATTTTCTACACTGAGCCAATTACTTATAGCAGATGATGTATTAACAGTACTGCCACCACCTACTTCTGCACCTGGCCCACCCCCATCAACTACTATTTCATTGATAGTATATACTGAGCTGAAGAACCTATTTAATTCCTCTGCCTTCTCTTGGTCACCAGTGACCAGCTCCCCATCACAGGTTTTTAAGGGTCCTACTTGCTCTGACTTTGGCTTTTTGGCATTTATATGCTTAAAGAATTTCTTGCGGTTCATGGATATAAGCGATTACAGTAAAGTATTCTTCTCCCGGCCACGACTCTTCACTGTAGAATTTACAAAACAAAAATCATAGACTCCTCACATCATCAGCACTTCTCTACCAATTCCTATCTCTATACAAACTCCCCATCTATAGCGCCCCAAATTGTAGCAATTTTGTGCCCTAAACAGTAAAAGTACCCAAAAACGGCTATGGGGCTTCCATTTTTGCATCAAGTTTTAGACTTGTTTTGTATACCAATATAGGAAATAGTTAGATTCTCTAAGACAGTATGTAGGTACACCCCCAAACTAGGCAGGCAGTCCTTAATTAGGTAGGTGTATAGCGCCCATTAGATAGGTAGTTATAGGTCCCTCAATAGGTAGGTATCTCCCCTTTTAAGTAGATAGGTAGTTATATAGGCTCCACAATAAATAGAAATATAGATCCCTATTATGTAGTTATATAGGCTCATGTAGGTAGTTATTTCCCCCTATAGCCAGGTAGCTGCCCCCTGGTAGCCAGGTAGTTATTTTCCCCTGTAGCCAAATAGTTATATGCCCCTTGGTAACCAGGTTACTGCCCCCTGTAACCAAGTAGTTATATGCCCCCTTGTACCAAGGTAGTTATTTGCCCCCTGTAGCCAGGTAGCTAGCCCCTGTAGCCAGTAGTTAAATGCCCCTGCAGCCAGGTAGTTATATGCACCCTGTAGCCAGATAGTTGGTCCCTTGTAGCCAGGTAGTTTGCCCCTTGTAGCCAAATAGTTGCCCCTTGTAGCCAGGTAGTTGGCCCCTTGTAGCCAGGTAGTTTCCTCCTTGTAGCCAGGTAGTTTCCCCCTTGTAGCCAGGTAGTTGGCCCTTGTAGCCAGGTTTTTCCCCCTTGTAGCCAGGTAGTTGCCACCCTATAGTCTTATAGTTGCCCCCCTGTAGCGAAGGAAAAAAAAAAGCTACTCATCTCTCCATGGTCCGTGCGGCCAAGTCCGGGGCCTGATGTACAGTGTAAGTGGCATGACGTCACCACGCCGCTTACTCCTACACGCAGGTCACAGGATCTCCTGGGCCAGCAGAGGCTGCATGCATAGGAGAATCAACGTAGCAGGGGGCGTGATGAAAGCCTTGCATCACTCCCCTGCAATGCTGATGTGTATGTACAGCGCTTACTAAGTGCTGTACATACAAGGGAGAAGGCAGGGTAACGATCTGTCCTACCTTCTCCCTGTAGGAGCAGCTGCACTGATTGTGTGCAGCTGCTAACTCTGCGTGGCCGTTGTGAAATGGCCGTGCAGAATCAAAGGCTGATAGCAGGGCAGGCGGGCACGCCTCGTCCGCACTCAGGAACGGCCCTGGCTGAAGAGACCGTCAGCACTCCAGGCCCACAGCAGCGGTCTTTAACCCGGCGAGGTTCGGGGCACAGGCAGTTTTATCCGGGGCTTGTGCCCCAGATAAAACTTCCTAGCGATGCCCCTGGTTATCATGTCATTAATATCGCATGGTAAACGCTGTAAAAATGAAGCTCAAAAAGCAATGGCGGCACTGTGGTTTTTTTCCTCCATTTTCATGGCCCAATACTAAAAAAAAACACCTTCTTGAATGTTTCACCTGTTCTGGTACTTTGGGGGCTTTGCAAATGCGACATGGCACCTACCGGAATCTGCCTTACAAAAGCCAAATAGCACTCCCTCCCTTATATGCCCTACCATGCGTTCAAACAGCAGTTTACACTCACATATAGGGCATTGCCGAACTTGGAAGAAATTGTGTAACAAATTTTGGGAAGCTTTATTTCCAGGATTCCTTGTAAAATTAAACATTTTAAACTAAAATTGCAGATTGTTGGAAACAAATACATTTTTAATTTTGAACTTTGAAAATGACATATTTTTCAAAATTTTCATAACATTTTGATATTTTTTACAAATAAATAAGGATTGTATGGACCAAAATTTCTTACTAACTTAAAGCACAATGTGTAATGAGAAAACATTTTCTGAATCCCATGAATAGGTAAAACAATCAAAAAGTTAATCTCACATAAAATGACATATGTCAGATTTCAAAACTGGGGCTTTGTCAGGAAGGTCAAAACGGACTGCGTCCTTAAAGGGTTAAAAATACTATGTTAGACTCTAAAAGGTATCACCTGAATTTTTTCACTCTTTTACTGCTTTCTTTGGCTAACACAGTACAACGTTACACTACTAAGTATCACCGGTCATGCCGTGGCTGATACTCACTGCTGCAGATGCACCTGCTCACCTCTTCTCGCTCCACTGCTGCCACGAGCAGGCCAGTGTGCTCCACCTAGCTTCCATGGGCTCTGAGAACTTGTTATATTTAAGCACTCCTCTTAGTAAAGCTACCTGCCTTTGGCCGCTATTCTTGTTAGTTTTTTTCTGTTTGGCCTCAGCTTACTATTACCCATCTACACTTGTACTCCGCCTGCCTTGACCTTGTGCTTGTGACCTGGATCTTTTTGCACACTGCCAGCCCTGACCTTCTTGCCTGTGACATGACTACTTCTGCCTGACCCTTTAGTACCATGCCTGATCACCAGCTGTCTCCATGGTGACCTCACTGAGGGAAGCGACCTGGGGGTTCCCTTGCAGAGGTGAAGACCAGGGGCACCTTAGACTCTCCTCCTCAGTGATGCCTTACGCCAAAACTGTGGCTGACATAGTGGATCCACCTCCACACATTACAGTACAGACTGGCCATGGATCCTGCTGATGTACCTTTGTCTAAGGCTCGAGATCTAGCTGTTGAAGTGGTCAATCAAGGCACCCACCAAGAACAGCTTTTCCAAATGCTGCAGACCATTGGGTCCCAGCTGCCTACTGTTGCTCCTGCTACAGTTCTGGCTACACCTTTGGTTACTGTGGGCCCAGCTCGACCAGAAAGACTACATGGGAGAGGTGACCATGGGCGAAGAGAACGCCTCTCCACGTTTGAACATTCCTGTGTCCCTGGTCCTACCTGCAGGTACCAGTTTGGAGGTTTCGGCCCTTGTGGATTCATGGTCAGCTGGAAACTTCATCCGTCCTGCCTTGGTATCGCCTTCTCATGAATCGAGAACCCTCTGTTCATCTCCTCCATCAATGGTGAGGTTTTGGCCATATCTATCCTATTCTGCACTTAACCATTAACCCTGTACGTCAGGGCCCTACACCAAGAGAAACTTTTATTTTACATGCTTCCTAGATCCACTTGTGCCATTCTTCTCTGGCAACGTCTTTATTCTCCTGTAATCAACTCGAAGTCTGGTGAAGTCACTTGTTGGGGCGACTTATGTTGTAGCAAATCAAAAACTTTCATGTAAAACATGCAAAAACAGTCCATTAAACATTCTGGGGAGAGATGGATCCTGAGAATCAGGAGAATTAGGACTTGGAATAACACCAGTGGCCCTGCAGCTTGCCAGGAAGAATGCCAGAGGACACAAACCATGAGGAACGCCAGACAGGAATCCAGACTTGTGCCAGGAGGAATGCCAGAGGAACAGAGCAAGGCCCCAACTTTCTTTTCAGATAACTCAGGTCCTGTCTGACCACAAAGGCTGTTTTTTTTTTTTATAGATAATCAGACAGGGATATGGGTGTCAGCTGCTAATGGAGCAATCAAGTGCTTAATTGTTGCCCTGCTGGAAAGAACAGCAAACACTTGAACAGCTACAGCACCACAGCTGCCAGGGTCAAAGGGCATGTTGTGGGTATGCAAGATGCATGCTGCCTTACAGATCATGACATCTTCTTGCCTGTCTACCTTGAATTAGTTTCCAGTGCCACACCAACTATCCTGCAAGGTTCAACTTTCTGCTCCTTCTAGTTTTCCAGCAGCCTACAGAGATTTTGTAGATGTTTTCTGAAAAAGCAAGCTGCTAGCCTACTTCCCTATAGACCCGACAACTGCCCTATCGAGCTCCTACCTGTTACTACTCTTCCTCGTGGCCGAGTGTATCCATTGTGCTTGTCGTGTATCCATTGACGGACTAAGTGCTTCACCCAAAAGTCAGCGTCTCCGGTTGGCACCGGGTTCTTCTTTGTACATTAGAACAATGGTTGTTTATGTCTATTCATCAACTACTGGGGTCTGAATAAGATCACTGTAAAAAACTGGTACCCCCTGCCTCTAATCTCAGAATTGTTTGATAGAATTTATGTAGCGAGAATTTTCACCAAGCTCAATCTGCTTGGGGCATAAAATCTGATCTGTATTCAGAAGGGTGATAAATGAAAGCTGGCATTCAACACACGTGATGGTCACTTTAAATATCTCACCACGCCCTTCAGTTTATGTAATGCTTCCGCAGTCTTTCAACAATTTGTCAATGACATCTCTAGGGACTTGCTTTATTTCTGTGTGGTGGTATACCTTGATGACATCCAGGTATTCTCCCCGAATCTGGCATCTCACCAACAACATGTCCAGCAAGTTCTTTCCTGACCACGAGAGTCGCTTTTTTTGCCAAGTTAGAGAAGTGTCAGTTTGAACATAGCAGCCTGGGATACATCGTCTCTAACCAAGGGTTGCACAAGGACCCAGAGAAGCAATCCACTGTTCTCAACTGGCTCCGGCTTATGGGTCTCAGTGCCATCCAACGGTTCCTTGGGTTCACCAATTATTACCAGCAATTTATTCCCCATTTCTAAACTCTGGCATCACCTATTATCCCCCTGAATTAGAAGGGACACCATTCTAAGGAGGCTGAAGATTTGCATCAGCATCTGTATTTCATCATCCGAATCAAGAGAAGCCGCTCTTCTTGGAAGTAGACGCATTCTCTGTGGTTGCAGGAGTGGTACTGCTCAAGAAGAATTCAAATGGTAAAAATATCACTTGTAGATTCTTCTCCAAGACGTTCTCACCTGATGAAAGGAATTATTCCATCGAGGTCCGTAAGCTATTGGCCATCAAGTTGGCTCTTGAAGCGTGGCGTCACCTATCATAAAAACCTCTTACACTTAAAGATGGCTCAATGACTGAACCATTGATAAGCCTGCTGATCTGTTTTTTTTTCTTGTTTTGACCTTTTTTTTTGCATTTGATTACAGCAGAAATTAACTTCAAGGCAGACGCCCTTCAAGGTCCTCTGATGTTACAGATAGTCCCCGGAGCCCTAGCACATCATTGCTTCAGGGTGCCTTATCCTGGTTGCTCCAATCTGCCTTTCAGAGATTCCTTCGGGAAAGACCTTTGTTCCCCTTGCTCAACGGAAGCAAATTCTCTCTCCTGGGGCTTCTCTTCTAAAGTAGCTGGCCATTTGAATACGAAAGTCTGTCCTCCCGCTTTTCTCGGCATTACTGGTGGCCAACCCTCGCTCGAGATGTTAAGGACTTTGTCTCGGCCTGCAGGCCTGTGCCCGCAATAAGGTCTCTCACTAAAGACCTGCTGGCTTCCTGCTCCTGTTGCCTGTAGCTGATATGCCTTCGTTGCATATAGCAATGGACTTTATCATAGAAATTCCGTCCTCTTCTGTAATCTGAGTGGTAGCTGATCCGTTCTCTAATATGGCCCACTTTATTCCCTCACCTTGCCTTCCCTCAGCTACTCATCTGCCCCACTTTTTCCTAAATTCACATGTACTGCTCAATTATATTAAAAAAAATCATATATATATACTCTGGAATAAGCTTTTGGGCCTGAGAGGAGCTACACTAGAGGAAGCCAGTGTCTGCCACACAACTGTCTGTTTTTCTTCATGGTGTTAGTGACAGAAACTACAATGTATAGTAAGTGCTCAGATGAGCAGCATTTTGTTTACTGATTTACTTGTTTTGCACCTATATACGTGTGCGCCTAAATAAAATATATATGTATATATATGTATTGAGAAATTATATATATATGTATTGAGAAATTACAGCTCTGGCCCATTGCAAAGTCCATTAGGCATGGAGACAGAGACAGGGCTTTAGTCCAAATACAGATTTTCCTATATTTTATTTAGGCGCACACGTATATAGGTGCAAAACAAGTAAATCAGTAAACAAAATCCTGCTCATCTGAGCACTTACTATACATTGTAGTTTCTGTCACTAACACCATGAAGAAAAACAGACAGTTGTGTGGCAGACACTGGCTTCCTCTAGTGTAGCTCCTCTCAGGCCCAAAAGCTTATTCCAGAGTAGTAGTCACGCCTAGTCAGCAGACTGGCTGACTTTATATAGGCCAGGTAAATCCTGGCGTGGAACTTGGCGAATAGGCACCCACCCAACACTTTGCCTACTTTCAGTAAGAGCCACCCCGGATCAACTATTCCCACAAGTGTCAACTGCCTGATGCAGCTGACACACCTATCTTATGGTTCCTACCTCACTAAGGCTCCTTACCTAGGCTCCTGACATTTATCTGCGCTACTCCGGGTATGTGCAAGGAACCTGCCTTTCCAGGTGCTGCCTATATATATATATATATATACATATATATAGTACAGTAATTGTATGCTATTGTCTTTTTGAAACAAGTTTATTAACCAGGTATCTTATTTCTTGAGTCTGGGTGAGAAGTTATTAGTTGCATTCTGGTAAATTTCATGTGCAATAATAATATTTAGTGCAACTGGTTTGTACCTGATCATAGTTTACTTGTGTTTTTCACTGAACAATTGATTAAATGTATTCTTCATTTCAAATTCCTAACTAGATAAGCCATAAAAGAAAATAATTGCTTGGAAGTAAATGCTTGGACAGGTTATCCTGTAAGTGCTGAGTTAAGTGAGCTTTGTACTGATAAGTTATTGATAAGAAATGGAAATATAGATTTCTTAGTGACAGTTGGCAGATTCCAGCAACAGCTTACTGTTAAAACATCATGATGCAAACCCATAAGTCTACTATTCTATTTTTTATCTTTTTCACTATTATTTTCTGTAAGCCAGTCTTCAAGAATGGAAAAACGACACGCAACAAGCTACTTGTGATCTCCTTTGATGGATTTCGATGGAATTATGATCAAGATGTTAATACTCCACTCCTTGACTACTTGGCAGAAATTGGTGTAAAGGCAAAATATGTCAGCCCACCTTTTGTAACAATGACATCTCCCTCTCACTTCACCACAATCACTGGTAAGTCTCAGAAGCCAACAGAAGTATTTATTCTGTTGCTGAATATCGAAAACTATTCACCAAGTGGTAAACTGCACAATCCACAAGATGCTACATACATCAAGGTAAAAAGTTATTCATTTATTTAGAGTAAGATTAACATCTGTGATAAGCATTCATTATTTTACTAGAGGTCTATGACATTATTTTAGTAATTTTTATGAATATGGCTTCCAGAGTAGTAAATGATCACCTGCATGTTTTACTGTGACAAGTATAGTGTAGGTATTTAAATCATTAAGCATATACAACATATAAAGTTCTAATATTTGGTGTAAGGGCATGTTCACATGGCTTATTTTGGGGCATATTTCGGCGTGTGTTTTGTGACATACTGCGCCTAATGCGCGGGGAAATGCGCCCCATAATTACGGTAATCCATAGCTCTCATAGAGAACTATGAATTCCGTCTCCTCTCCCTGCTCGTACAATAGGATCACATTGTACGTGCAGGGAGATAAGTGACATGTCAATTACTTGCGGCGATTACGCGCCGCGAGTAATGCAGGTCTATGGGGCTGACGGGCTGCCGCCCCCCCCCTCCTCCGCACCTCGGGAGTACACGCTGATCAGCAAGAGCTCCTAAAACACAGGATGTACTGTGGCGCGTACTGTACACGCCGCAGTACATCATGTGAACATACCCTAACAGCAATGGACAGAGTTAGTCACTTTAATTTTTTGACTGAGTTGACTAGAGTCCAAAATGGTTTGGGGACTGTAAGGATAAAGGTATCTTTATAAGAAAACAAAGAAACAGCATAGCTAGTTCTTGTATATACATTTACATTCATTTAGCTTAAGGTATGTTCACACGGTGTGTTGACTCCGTGTTGGGATATGCTTTTAGGTACGTGTTTGGATCCGTGTTTCGGACCCTAAACGGACCCAAACACGAATCTAACAATGTGCAGTGTGATTTATGCTGCTTTCAATGTAAAACACGCATCAGCGTTCAGACGAGTGATCACCGATGTGTGTTTACATGCGACTTTCTGATGAGTGCGTTCCTGTTACAGCCAAAACGCATCCAAACATGCACCTGCATGTTGGATGCATTTTGGATGCGATTTATGCAGCACTTTTGGATACAAAACGGATCCAAAAACGGATTCAACATGCTGTGTGAACATACCCTTAGTGTGCATGCTTTGACAGCTGCATTCAGGTACGGCTTCAACCACATACGGCTAACGGAGCATGTGAACCTGGCCTTAGAATATTGTGAGATATAAGATTGCTAGCTGCATCACATACAATAACATGCATCCTAACATGAATCTAGAAAGTGCTTGTAATATCAATATAGTAGAGTAAAATCACCACAAGACACTTCTTATGGAGATTGCCTCAACTAATCCATAAGGATCTGTGTGTTATTGTGGTTAAAGCATGGCCATTAATAAGGAAACTGATTGAAGCCAGTTCACAGTTGAACCTCTTTGATTTGTAGACCAGTGTAAACTGGGGTGCATTGTGGCAGTACCTCAGGCCGACTGCTACGTGTAAACCTATCCTAAGGCTGTCTCCGGGTTCTGTTGGGTTTTGAAATGCAGCAAAAAATGTGTTAAAAAAACTTCATGTGTTTTACAGCTTTTGTGGTGCAAAACCTGTAGGTTACTGCCAATGTGTTTTTTACAGGTATAAATTCACAAAAATTATAATAGTAAGTATGTGAGTGAAATAGTTGATTGGTCCTAATTATTGGCAATATGTGCATCTAAAAGGTTAACTCGTAGGGTTGGTACACACACTGCAGCATTGACATGCAGATGAAACCACGCCGCCTGTGACAGACAATGACCGCACAAGTTTATTGCTGATCTCACAGATCTGCCAGCAAACTCGTGCAATCATCAGCTACCACATACAGACATGCATCTTTCTGGCTGCAGGACTGTGTAAATCCAGGAATTTTTTTATGTAGAGGGAATCCCAACAGAGGGAAGAAAACTTTAACAGTCATGTTTCTACCTTCTTATACCTCCTATAAGATGACTTGAACATTATAGATTTATCCCACCAAGACTGAGCACCCTGATCTTAACTTGAGTTACAATAAAGAAATACTGATTAAGGCTACTGTCACAGAAATTTTGCCCATTTTTGTAGTTTATATGCAGCATGTTAACAGTTTTTTATTAGTGTTTAATGTTGTCAGATATTACTTTAAAGTCTATAGCTTATTATTATACACTAAATACAAAGAATTTTAGTTGCTTTGGTGTTATTTTTAAGTGCAGCATGCGCTAGGTATGGTGTTTTTTTGGCATTTCCCCAATAACTTCTTTTATAGAGCTTGAAAAAAATACCATTAGTAACACTTATAAAAATGGCATTAAAAAGCTTGAAACTTGTAAAGTTTTCCATAAGTCAAAAAAAAAAACATGTGTGAAGGAGACCCAAGGGCTGTTTGAGCTAAAGCCTGAAGTAGTTCTAGAAGAACCTTTATATATTTAGTATTTGTTTTAAATCCACTTTTGGATTTGGCTCAAAAACTGCAGTGACCTTTTCCTAAGGAAAAAAAAAAAAACACTGTGAGACTGTGAGTAAGCTATGGGATTTCACTAGCAAAACCATTCAGGCCATATTTCCTACTAAACACCATCTCTATGTCTGTCTCATAGTTTTTCATTCAGTTTCCTGCTGCTACCAAATAATCTCAGGCAGATGTATGCAGCTTCCCTCACATTAAATCTGCTGAACATACTGCAGATAATTTCTTTTGTTGAATTTGTTATTTGTAAGATTCATAATTGGTAATTCCCCCAAAGTAAATTAAACATTTCCATTACAGTAAATTATATCTCAACGCAATTTCCAAGCTTCGAAAATATAATACTATTTAATTATGCTCTATGTAAAACTGTTCTACCACCTACTAGTGCTGTCTGTTTTCTAAGTACTTTTAAAGTTGCCTTCTGTATCATTATATGACCTGAATTTTATGATTCTTACAGGCCGCTGGATTGAAGATCATGGTGTTATCCACAATTTGATGTTTAATACTGAAACCCTTGAGAAGCTTACTTTTAAAAAAACCCAAAATACATCAGAATGGTGGGACAATGGAGTGCTTCCGCTATGGATCACTGCACAGAATCAGGTAAGGCACTAGAATTACAGGGGTTGGACAAAATTATCAGATTTGAACACCCCAAATAGATAATTTTTTAACTCCTTAACGACCGATCACCGACTTTGACGTCGGCTGGTGCGAGTCGTTCGTCTGCAGCGACGTCTTTAGACGTCACTGCAGACATCGGAGTTTGCGGCGCCGCAGCTGCACTGGGATCGGGGCTGTGCTACACAGCCCTGATCCCAGAGCATCTCCTGCGAGCACCGGGTTGCGGAGGAAACCTCCGCAACCCGGTGCTTTAACCCTTTGATTGCGGCGGTACGTTACCGCAGCGCAATCAAAGGGTTTCCCTGCTCTGTCGGGTGATCGGAACACCCGGTGACCCGACACAGCCCAGGGAATGGCTGCACAGTCAGCCCTGGGGACCTAGAGTGGCCCCAGAGATGTTTGTGTATGAAGCCAGTGACCCGGACACACTGTGTGCTGTCCAGATCACTGCCTGTATCAAAGAAAAAAAAATGTAAAACAGTTCTCGCTTCATGGGAGTAAAAAAAAAAAGTAAAAAATAATTGTGCATAAATTACACACACAAAAAAACCTACACATATTTGGTATCCACACGACCGTAATAACCTGTAAAATTAATCTAACAAGTTATTAAATGTGAAATGTGAATGGTGTAAAAAGAATTTAAAAAACTAAAAATATTTAAAAAATAACTCATCCAACTGCGTCATTGAAAAAATAAAAAAGTTACAACTGTTGAAACGCAAGGAGGCAAAAACTAAAAAAATGTTCTGGTCATTAACTACTTTTCAGGCGTTCGGCTTAAGGAGATAAAAAGGGGAAAACCCTGTTTTGCATATGATACAGCTAAAATAGGTCAAAGACAGGGGTGTAACTAGAATTCATGAGGCCCCATTTCGAAATGAGATGGGTCTCCACCACCTAATGACAATTTACTAAAACAGCAGCATAGGTAGCAATAATTAAAGGTATAGATAATACTGCCTATATATCAGGAAGCCCATATACGAGTCTTGGAGAGCACAAAGCCACCAACTACATATTCTCTACAAAAAGGAACAATGATTTTGTTCCAGAGTGGGGCCCCTTAAATCTGATAGCATTCATTGTGGCTGTTATGACTATAGTTACGCCCATGGTCAAGGAATAGACAAATATAAATCATAAACATGCAAGTCAATTTGGTTCCACTCTTCAACTAATACAGATGCTAATTCATTGACGAAGCAGTATGATTCTACTCCTAACCTTGTTCTCAAGTATGCCTCACTCAGATTCGATAATATTCAAGTCTGGTGATTGGACTGGCCAGACTAGATGCTTGAGTCTAGATGCTTGAGTAAAGATGCAGTGCACTGAGCAGTATGGATAGAAGCACTGTCACCCTACAATATTGTATCACTGTCTGGAAACAAAATGTAGACCATGAAATGCACTTGGTCTCTTAGAATGTCCAGATACTTCTGGGTTGTTATGTCACTTTCAAGAAGGATTTTTTGACTCAATGAGTGCCGTGATACCACAATAAAACCATAGAGACCCCCTTCAATAATTGACAGTGGGTTTAAGACAGTCAACATTGTAGGTTTCATCTGGTGATATCTAGTGATGAGTGAGCACTAAAATATTTGAGTACGGTCCGAACCCCGACTTTTTAGAATTTCGGACCGAACGCCGAACCCCATTAAAGTGAATGGGAGATGATGTTAAGGTTAGTTTCTATACTAACACAGGTGAGGAGAAGCTGCAATTACCTTCCATAAGAGTAAAATGGATATGTGGAACACCTTAGTGAAGACAATTTGGCTCTAATAGTCACAGAAAAAAATTCACAGGCTAAAATAATTAATTCCTTTCAATGGCTAACTGAAAAGATAAGAACTGCGTAGCTGTACGAGTTGCAGCGGTAGCAGCTGCTACAGGGTCTCTTTGACACATAAGAAGACACTGGTATTGTAAATGGCACATGGTAACTGGCAGGAGCCCCCTATCACTTTATGCACCAGGGCCCAAGAACATGCCATATATGTGGTGGCAGCAAGAACATCCCAGTGGGGAACATGGAGGTTCAGCTGGCAGGGCCATAGTTATAAGGGTGCAGTGGTAGCCAGGGCTGCCGTCAGTCATCTATTAACCGTTTCAAGGCCCCATGCAGCTAAATCAAATGGGTCCCCCACCCATTACTTTTTCCTATTTTTTAACATATCACCGGGCCCCTTTTTGATTAGGGCCTCTGACAGGAGTACTGCCCTATTGGCACCTGTGCCAGTTGCCGTGTGCCATTTCCAATACGGTGTCTTCTCATGTGTCAAAGGGGCTTTTAGAACACCTTAGGATGCAGGGCCCCAAAGCGGTAGCCACTGCCATGGGTGCCAACAGGGCAGTACAGGCAGAACTCCAGTCACGGGCCCTAATCGAAAAGCTGCCCACAAATATGTTCAAAAAATAGGAAGTAGTAATGGGCGTGGGCCCCATTTGATTTGGCTGTGTGGGGCCTGAAACGGTTAATAGATGATTACTGCAGACCGATTGATGACAGATAGATACCTGATGGAATGTGTATTTCACATTGTGAAGAAGACATGCTACAGTTTACTAGTCGGTGACATCGGCAACCGGGGCAACAAAATCTTCAGAGATCCACAACTGAATCATTTTGATTAGTGTTGAACCGAACTGTTCGGAAATAGGTTAGTTCAAACTTTAAGTATTTTCCAAACCTGAGCTGAGATGAATTTTTGCCGCAAGTTCGGTAAAAAGTTTGGGTTCAGAACAGGCGTTTGGCGCCTTTTTCAGCTGCTTCCTTCAGCTTTGGCGGCCAGCCAATCCATGCAGAGCATGGGGGGAGGGGGGAGGGGTCAAAAACATGACCACTGAGGGTGTACGGATCTCATTGGCTGACAAAGTCACATGACCGTCTTATGTGTATGTCACTGCATTTCCTGTTGAATGCCATTTCCAGCTTACTCTCTGTAGTGAACACACTGCTGCCTCTTTCTGCTGGTTTGCCAGCAGGCAGAAACACCATTTCACAGCGATTTAACACAGGAGAAGCTGCTAGTTAGATTACTCGGGGGGAGGGAGGAAGCTAGCTTAGGGGATTATACACAGCAATATTTAGGAAGTTAGGTCGTTTTGTATACATATTCCATAGAAAAAATTATTTTTATAATCCTACTTGCCCATTGCAAAGTATAGGCATTTAAGAACACTTGATTTAGGATGAGGGTTCTTCCATACAACCCCATTTGACCGATATTGCATAGAAAAAAATCTTTTTACAATCCTATTTGCCCGTTGCAAAGTATAGGCATTTAAGACCACTTGATTTGAGGTCAGGGTTCTTCCATACGACCCCATTTCACCGATATTACATAGAAAAAAAAATTCTGTTTATAATCCTATATGCCCATTGCAAAGTATAGGCATGTAAGAACACTTGATTTGCTGTGAGGGTTCTTCCATATGACCCCATTTCACCGATATTGCATAGAAAAAATTATGTTTATAATCCTATTTGCCTGTTGCAAAATATATGCATTTAAGAACACTGTTGATTTGCTGTCTTTGGAGTACAGTTCTTCAATGAGAGACTCTGAACAAATCTTGACCTTTTTGATATTTATATTTTTTGAACATGGAGCGAACTAGAGGTGGTAAGCAAGCAAGGAGGGGCGTAGGACGTGCAGCTAGAGGTACAAGACAAGGTGCTCCTTCCAGTGCTCCAGACAACACACAAGCAAGCACATCGTCAGGCCTGTCATCGCTTGGTCGGTTCTCTGTGCATCTTATTACTGAAGATCGGTGCCAATCCGTTCTTCAGTGTTTAACACACTCTTCATCCAGCAGTTTTACCTCCTCTTCCTCTCAGTCGAGGGCACAAATGTTATCATCATCTTCAGTCCAACCTGAAGGCCAAATGTCACCCAATAAACAGACCGCTCTAGATAATCCATATTCCCAAGAGCTCTTTGATGACACAATGCGGTTGAGGTCAGAAGGCATTTCAAAAGATCAAGAAGCCAAAAAAGATGATTTTGTCTGCTCTGATGCCCAATCGCTTATGCCCTCAGAGGAGGAGAAGGAAGCTGGTCCATTGCCAGAAATATCAAGCAGTCAGCTGTGCCTTGCAGAGCCTGTGGCTTCTAGCTCGCAGCTTGAGGATGTAGACTGTTAGGAAGAGGAGGTCACCTGTGATCATGATGACACTGCGGATCCAATGTGGTCTTTTGAGCAGCAACTGGCGAGCGCATCATCAGTGGAGGAGGAGAAGGATGGGCTAGTGTCAGTGCGGGTCCAGCCTCAGAAAGGGAGAGGGCAATCGCACAAGTCCGCTGACATTAATCCACCAGCCATGGTCAGTGGTGTCAGCGGGAACACTGCTACTAGGTTTTCAACATCAAAGAGGTCCAGGACCTGTGAAGCCTGGGCCTTTTTCCATAAAGCCTCAGATTCGCTGACCGATGTCATATGCCAGCTTTGCTTTCAATGCGTCAGTGGAGGAAAGAATCAAAAGAATATAACCACCACCAGCATGAACAAGCACATGCATGTAAAGAATTACTGTGACATCTTCTGCCTCCGCCACTTCCAAGACCAAGCGGTCATCTGCTGCCGATGAGCTGGAGCAGCTTCGGCAAGCACCATCCCCAGTCCCAGACACTGTCGGCCGTTTCCCACCACCAGCAACACAGTTTACACTTTCCACTAGTCTGATCTGCATGCCATACAGCAGCCAGTCCACCAGCCAGCCTTCTGTGTACCAACTGTGGGAGCAGAAGAAATGCTTTCACTACAGCCATCCCAAAGCCACAAGCCTGAATGTCGGCACTGCCAGGCTGTTGGCCTTGGAAATGTTGTCTTTCCGACTGGTGGACACAGATGGGTTCTGCCACGTCATGGCCCTGGAATGCCCACAATATCAGATGCCGAGCAGGCATTTCTTTGCCAGAAAAGCTATCCCTGCCCTGGCCCGCCACATTGCAGAAAAGATCTCAGTGCGTTGTCTGCACCTTTTTTTAAAACCATCCTTGGTGGGAACAAGTCTAAGATAGTCTCTGAGGTTCTATTCGTCTGGAGTCTCTAAATCAAGAGAGTGAGAGACTCTGTGTGGTAAGATTGTAGAACTATATTTACTATTTTGCCATAGGCAAACTTAAACTCTATCAGTTCTCAATATATAAAACACTAAAACGTAACTTTTATTATGTACTTAACCTCTATACACACTATTTAAAAACCTGATTTCTAACCTTATGTACAGTATTTTCTAACTCCAGTAAGGGATGCCAAGCATCCTGATAAAAGAAGTGAAAAAGCCAGCCTCATAAACCGATTTAATAGGAAAAAATGCTGTACACGGATGTCCAGTCCCAAGTAAACAGCAACACAAGTCGAAATAGAGCAAATTATCCAGCACGCATATCCTGGTCAGTAAAAACTTGTCAAAATTTATTGAAAATAGCATTAAAAGAATTTTCTTCAGAAGAAAAACACTCACCAGTGTAACAGTACAGTGATCAATCAAAGTTCAGGCATAGTGGAGCTGTTAGAAGCTGACGCGTTTCGGGCGTAGTATACACGTGCCCTTACTCATAGCGATACTGATGTCAGATGAATAGTTCTATTTATAAGAATACAAATTGCCAATACTTTGCACATGTGACATGTAATAAGCCTATCACTTACCCAGAAATTCAATTGCAGAATCTCATGAACGCCAGACAGGTACGGATTGCGAGCCGGAAGTAAGCGATGCTTCCGGACATGCGTACTGCCAAGATGGAGCAGTACTGGCAGATCAGGACCTGGCAGATAAGCGCAGGCGCACAGAGAGAAAATCAAACTGTCGTCCGCGCGGCAACCACAACGTTGGAGCATGCAGAAGGCTGCCCAACGATAGCGGAGATAGAGAAAATGGAGATAATTGTAAGTAGGCGCAATAAAGCCAGGATAATATATCTCGGCGAATATATGCCGAGTTAATAGCGCTAGATAGTGGTGAGTAGTCCACATTGGAGTGACTGTAGTGATAGCAAAGTAAAATAAAACACATGCAGTAACAGAAAACAAATAGAATTAAAACACATATTAAACAAACAGTACGCAAACAAGATTGTATTCTTATAAATAGAACTATTCATCTGACATCAGTGTCGCTATGAGTAAGGGCACGTAAATACTACACCCGAAACGCGTCAGCGTCTAACAGCTCCACTATGCCTGAACTTTGATTGATCACTGTACTGTTACACTGGTGAGTGTTTCTCTTCTGAAGAAAATTCTTTTAATGCTATTTTCAAAAAATAGTCAGTTTTTACTGACCAGGATATGCGTGCTGGATAATTTGTTCTATTTCATCCCAAGCATCCTACCTGGGCAGTTATCCCTAATCTAATGGACATAAAACAAGGCTTCCGTGTAACACCCTCTGCAGCGGGTGATAATTTGTAGACAGAGGTGAGAAATCACAATTTAAAATGTCATGCCTGACCTCCCCAACATGTTTCACCAGCTAAACTGGCTTCATCAGGGGTAAGAGGTCACATATGGTGTAGCTCATTTCCTTTTATATCCTCTTAGGTACACACCCTATTCAGGTGCTCACTAATTAGCCATCAGAGAATCCACAGAACCCATTCCCCCTTTTTGCTCTCCTACATGCATACTGATACCATGTGCTGTCACTGACACCATGCTCCCATAAACAACATTCCTCAGAAATGTTCACCATCTCCATAGCGGGCTTACGCCCTATATTACCATGCTGCCCGCGCCTGCGTGCTGTATTAATGGAGATATCTGCCCTGACTGTGATGGACCTCCGTCCAACTTCTCTTATATTATTGTGTCTGCATGGCTCACCTAGAACGGACTAAGCAGAATAGATGTTACATTCCACAGAAACACTCCCCAGTTTTTATCACCTCCCATAAACCCCCTTCTCCCCATGTCTGATATGCATATTCAGGGGAAAATACATACTCCATTGTACTTTTACACTATTGCCTTAATCTCTTCCCATGAACCACTTCTCCTCTGTATCTAATATACATATTAATTTTAATAAAACTATGCATATTCATTGGGAATACATACTCCATTGTACTGTACACTATTGTCTTAGTCTCTTCCCATAAACCACCTCTCCTCTGTATCTAATATACATATTCATTTTAATAAAGCTACAGGCCCTATGGCTAGCCTGCCCACCCTCCCGCAGCTTCACCTCCCACCTTCCCCATTAAAGATTCCCTCTTACAGGTCACGGCTAGCCACCTAATTTATCACGTTACAATGGGAATATGCAGAAATGTTAATGCATTCGTGCTCTATTGTATTTATATACAGTGTATTGCATATATTGTATGTAAAATTAGCACAAAATCTACGCAGTGAGTAGAAACAATAACCATTTAACAGAATAAATATGGTTTGTCCAAGACAAGCACCAGCTCACCTGGTTAGTTGCTGCACATGCGCAAAAGCTGAGAGGAGACTATGTACAGGATCTGCTATAAAAAAAACTGCAATGCAGCACAATAAGAAATTATCGATACATGGCAGAATTGGACTGTGCCATTTTTTGGTGCGTTTTCCACTCTATTCTCTATATATATGAACTGTTGTACACCAAAACTAGGCACATTTTGCACCAGACATGACACATTTGAATGCACCTAAATTATGTGCCTAAAATATGCTAGCTAAAATATGCTAGCTAGGCACCTAAGATATGCTATGCGCCTAAATTAGGCGCCTCAAATATACTATGCAAGGCATACCACACTCCAGACTTATAACAGGTTCATACATTCAGGTGTACTATACACTCAATTAATTCACTTTAAAACTGGCGTGGCAGCACCTCTTTTCTGACATGTCACCCTAAGTGAACGCAGTCTATAAATAGTGTTGAGCGATTGCGTTGACTATCGAGATCGATCGATAGTCGATAGTCGGCCGCTATCGATAAGGTTTTTCGATAGTGAGCATCGATTATGAGCGATTACCATTAAAGTCTATGGGAGAGCAACAACACCTCATTAAATTTCACCCAAACAAGGCTGGGGAAGCTGAAATTAACATCCACAACAGTCAAATGGATACGTGCTACATCTTAGGCAACACACTTAGGTTATAAAAGTTACAGAAAAAAAGTCACAGACCATTCACTATCCCTGTCTTGTAACACAGCATGACACTTAAACCTGCAATCACCCACAAATTAAAAAAGTGCCAGAAGGCAGTATGATTTGAACCATCATGTTACTTGAACTGACATTGAATATCCCTTCCTGGAACGCAGCATGACCCGAAACCTGCATGACCCCCAGATTTAAAAAGTGCCGCAAAAAGGAGTCTTCCCAAACCCCCATTTTAGTTGAACTGGACACTAACTATATCTGTCCGTACCGCAGAATGACCATTAAACCTGTCTGACCCCCCAGTTTTAAAAAGTGCCAGAAAAAGGAGTCTTCAACCACCATTTTATTTTTAACTGGACCATAAAACTGTCCCTGTCCTGGCCACAGTATGACTATTAAACCTGTCTGACCCCAGATTACAAAGTGCCGGAAAAAAGGAGTCTTTCACCCCCCCTTTTTTATTTAAAACCCTGAAAAAATTGCCCAAAGAACTGTCCGGCCACAGAAAACCCCGGGGCCCTAAGTTACAGGGGGTGGGGTTTGGAACCCCCAGGCGGGGCGTCCTCATCTAAAAAACACCTTTTTAAAAAGCCCTGATGACCCCAGCAACAAAAAATGTCGTGCTGAAGCAGATTTGCGGAAGCGGAAGTGTGAAACTCCAGCCTTCCTCAGTACATTTTTCCAAGCCCCGGGGGGGGGAGCTTTTCCCCCCCCGTATGAGTGCGGCCCAAATTTGGGAGTTTCCCATTTGGGAAAATTTACTTTTGGGTTAAACCGCTCCTTTTTAAAAACCCCAGGTGCCCTTTTTTGTTTGGGGAAATTTTTTTTTCTCTTTTTAAACTCAACTTTTGCTGGGGGAAATTTTGTCTCTTTATTTTGGTTTTTCCTTCCGTCTCCAAAACTCCATGTCCTCTGAATAACCTACATCTGGTCACTTTTTTCCCTGTACCCCCTTGACAATTGGGGGGGAAATTTTTTTACCAGCTATTTTTTTTACATGCAATTTTTTTAAAAAAAGTTTAAAATTCTAAAAAACACTTTTTTTAAAAAAAAGTATGGAACCCACCATGTTTTTTGTTTTTCTTTTTTTCATTGTATTAAAGGGGGTTTTTCTCAATACGGGGATTATAGCTATTTAAAAAGATCTTGCAAAAACAATTTTTTTTTTCAATATTTTTCCATTAACATTGTCCTACCTTTTCCGTTTCTGACAGCACCATCCCCCTTTGACCCCTCTTACAATTGTGAAAAACCCAAATGTCTGTTGAAAAAAAATTTTTTTTAGAATGGGAAAACCTGTAGATGGGCTCATTCACAGCAAAATCCCCCCAAAAAATTCAAAAAAAGGACCCATGGGGCCACTTTTGAAAAATTGTGAAGAACAAATGTCTATTAGAAACAACATTTTTTAGAATAGGACCTCAAGTATAGCTGCTTTTAAAAACAAAATCCCCCCAAAAAAATTCAAAGCCATCCCCTTAGACCATTTTGGTCAATTTGTGAAAACAAATGTCTGTTTAAAAACAACATTTTTTTATAATAGGACCAGTATTTGCGCTTTTTCAAAGCAGCATGACCCAAAAAATTATAAAAAGGGATTTCCGGGGGCCACTTTTTAAAAAATTGTGAGGGAGAAACCCACTTAGAACCCACTTTTCTTTTTTCCAAAGGACCAAAAAAAAATTGCTGAAACTCACAGTTTACATGCCCCCAAAAAAATTTATAAATTTTGATTTTCCTCAGCCACAAATTAAAATTGTGGGGGAAAAAAGGGCCATTTTAAAACCCCACATTTCTTTCCAAAGGCCCAAATATTATTTTTGTATCTAAACAGCTACTTGCCCCCAAAAAAGTTATAAATAAAAACTTCTCAGCCACTTTTAAAAAAATTTGTGGGGGGAGAAATGCCACTTAGAACCAAACATTTCTGTTTCCAAAGGACCATAATTTATAGTTTTAAAACTCACAGCAACATGACCTAAAAACCCCTTGACAATGGGGAAAACTTCTTAAGAAAAAGTGGAAAAGGGAAATACGGTGTTGTCAAAAACCCTTTTGCTGCTTTTACAGCCCTCCTCACGAAAAAAGAAAATAAAAGAGGAAAAAGAAAAAAAATTTGCAGAAAAAAAATTATCATTTTAAAAAAAAGTTTTCAGGGGGCCCCTTTTTCGTTTGAAAAGGAATGTGAAGTAGCCGGCAAAAAATCGGTGCCTGGGCAATTGGGGCCAAAACATCATCAAAAGATCCATCCCCTGTTTCACTTGATGAAAGTCAAACGATCCACATTATCTGGAAAGCCTGATGCTTTTGGTCTGAAAAAGGACAACCCCCAAACCCTGTGCAAAGGTCCCTCAGATATGCGCGGCTGCGGGGCGGGACAACCCCCTTTTAGGGCTTGACGACCCAGCTCGGCCTTCGCCATTTTGGGATACCCCGGCAAAGTCAAAGGGTTTCCGGGAAACACATGCAAAAACTTTGGGTGTTAAACGCAGAAAAGTCGGCACCATGACCCTTTAAGCTGATCTCTGTTTTTTTTGTTTGTTTCCCCCTGCATTGCATGCGTGGTAAATTAAAAAAACAAAGATTGCCAGGGGCACCCTTTTGGGGGCCCTTCTGCCACCTTGCCTGCTGCTGCCGCTACCCTACTTGGAAACTCTACTGCTGTCATGTCGCTGATTTTTGTTCCACCTTTGACATTTGGGGAACGTAAAAGAAAACCCCAACAGATTGTCTCCATTTAAACAATCAAAAGGTCCCCCAAATTTTCCTGCATTTTCTCTCTATTTGGGTGGGGGAAAAAGGAAAGTGCTGATTTTTTTTTTGTCCCGGGGGACCCCAGGGGGGTGGCCACCCAGTAACTTTTGGGTTTCTTTTTGATGGCCTTAATGCGAGGATCATTTTGGAGGAAATGGACCCAACCAAGCACCATGTGAGAGATGAGCCTTGTTTTTCCCAAAGCCTCTGGGTCAGGGGCACTAGCAAACTGATCTTCCTCATTTTTCCTCCTCCGCCTCAAAATTCGCCCCAAACCTCTTTCAAAGGGCAGGGACGGGGTTAACATCGGTGTCCTGGGAATACCTCCTCCCCCTCCTCCCGGGCCTCCGACACACTTCAACACACCCCCCATTTTTGGGGGGCCTTTTGAGATGATCACCCGAGAGCTAAATGCGCCCCCTTTTGCACTATTCTGGACCCCGAACCATGCCTAAGGGAAGGGCCCCCGATGAAAATTGTGAAACTGTTCTTTGCCTTGTGGTTTTTGACGGAAAAAAAGGCCCTTGTCCGCTTTCTGTGTCCGTCTCCTCTCCGTCCGGGGGCCCCTGTTTTTTTCAGAGTGTCCAACGATCGTTTCCAGAATTTAAGATCACCACAATGGCTCATGCTGAAAAGGGGCCATTGTCCCACTGACCTTTTTTGGGGGGCTTTTTCCCAAAATTTGGCAAGGATGGTGCAGAGCTCTTTAAACCTTTGCCCCACTCTCTTTTGGCCCCAACACCCCGGAGGTCCGCACCGCGGGCTTGTCGGGCCCATGTTTTCACTTCGTACTCAAATTTGGGCATTGCGCTGCTCCCAACAATCGCGGGAGCAGGGGGGGAGGGGGGAATTCCACGTTTGCCACGTCAAAAATGAGATGGTTGAGGGGGGAGGCCGACTGACGTTTGAAACCGAAAACCCCAGGCGGGCGAAGCGGGGTGCGAACGGCCGGGAAGTGCGAATCAGACCCGAGCCTTTTCACGGAAGCCCCAGACCCGGGTACTTTTTAAAAAATTTCGGGAAAACCCAAAGGTTTCTGACATGTGCCGGGAAAGGGAAAAGTGTTTCCAGCCCAAACCGATTTTAAAGGGGGCGGCCAGCAATGTCGCCCTTTATGGGGCACACCACCTTTTCTGGCAGAAGGATCTTGTCACCCAGCCGCGCTGGGTTTCTCGTTGCTTAGGGGGCCGCCCCACAGCTCCTGACCTTGGGGTGGACGGTCCCAAGGCAAAATTAAATTTCAACACGGCCTGGTGTCTCTGGGCACATAAAATGCCACCAAGGACCGGGGAAAAAGCCCTGCACCATCCCTGCTGTTTTTGAAAAGCGTGCGCCACCCCTTTGGGGGGAGCCACCGTCAACCCCCCGAACATCCACCCAGCTCACCCAGAAACTTTCACAGGGGGGGTTTTTACGGCCCCTTGGGCCCTGCTTACTAGTCCATGTGTTCCCGGGGGGAGATGGACTTTTCCGGACACAGGGTCGACAACGCGCTTTAAAATTTTTGATGACACGTGGCAGCCAGGGGAGGGACGGTTTTTTCTGGCAAAGAAATGGCCTGCCCCGCATCTGGTATTGGGGCAGGCGAGGGCCATGACCCTGGCGGAACCTATCCCGTGTTCCCCCCAGACGGAAAGGCAACCCTTTCCCAAGGCCCCAAAAACCTGGCAAAAGCGACATTCGGCTTTTTCTTTGGGGTGGTTTGGGTTTTAAAATTTTTTCTTCTGCTCCCAAACCTGGGAAAACAGAAGGCTGGCTTTCTAGAAAGGCGCTGTACGGCTGCAGGGGTTTTCAAACTGGTGGAAGGAGAAGGTAGGATGGGTCCCTGGTGGTGCCCGGTGGGAAATCGGGCACTGGGAGGCTGAAGCAGGGTGATCCCTTACATGACTCTGAAGACCCTGGGGAGCTAGGAACGCTTTTGGTGGGGCGGGGGGTGGGAGGCGGGGACAGGGGGGGTGACAATTGGGTTTGGGGGAACCGGCGTCGGGCTGGCCTTTTTTGGCCAAATTTTTCCTTCCATTTCAAACCCTGCATTCGGTTTCATGTGGGCTAAAACATTGTTTGGGGGTTTGGGTTTAACCCCTTAAGGGTTCTTGCCCCTACTTTTGCGGGTTTTCGGCAAAGGCGGCATATGACATTTTGCTGGGTGAACAGAGGCTTTGGGGCAAAAGAAGGCCCAGGCCCTTTAGAGGTCCCCGGACCCTTTTTTAAAGGGGATAAACAAAGGGGCGGGGTTTGCCTGACCGTTGGGTTCGGAAAAATATCAGCGGACCTTAGGGGACCCGCCCTCTCCCCTTTTTGTGGGGGACCCCCCAAATTTACACCCACCCCCCCTCGTCTTCCCCCCTCGTCCACTGATAAACCCCTCGCAACAAATTCTGCGGAAAAGACCAGAAAGGATCCGCCAAGTCGTCATCAAATTTTAACCCCCTAACCCCAAACACAGATGACTTGGGTTGTCCCGACTTTCCCGGGAACCAGAAGCGCGGGCTACAAGCAAGGGGCACTGCAAGGCCTTTTCCCACCGCCCGGGATTTTTTCCGATTGACCGGGGTTCCTTCCCCTCCTCTTATTGGCCCAATCAGTAACTGGGCTTTAAGCAACTAAATCATCCTCTTTTACTTTTAACATGCCTTCTGACCCCAAAACCCCATTTTGTCATCAAAGAGGGTCCGCAGACAATGGTTTTTCCACAGGGGGGAGTACACGAGTTTTACATTTGGGGTGCTTCATGTTTTGGGCTGGGTTCTGAATGATGCTGAAGAACGACATTTGTGGCCTGACTCCAAGGACGGGGGAGGGGAAACGCTAATGCAGGTTGCATTAACCCTTAAGGACGAAAGGGGACGATGTTCGGTTTTCTTAGATTCACAGGGCCCTGCCCCCGCGATTTAAAAGGCCTGACGGGCCTGCAACTGACAATCCCGCTGGCATGCGTGTTGTCGCCACACTGGAAGGGGCACCTTCTCTCTACCTCTTTCCTCCATGGCTTTCCCCCCTCTTTGCTCGCTTACCCCCTCCCTTTTTGGGTCCATATTCAGAAATAAAAAAATTTTAAAGGTTTTGGAATATTTTTTGGAAATTCTCTATTAAAAGACTGTAAATCAAAAGCTATTCTCAAATCCCCTAATCCCAAAAAAAAATTTCTGGATTCAAATTTTTCTACAAGGGGTCAATCCCAAAAAATCGGACTGGGCAAAAGTCCAAAAAAAAAAAAACGTACTGGTTTTTGTTTTGGTATAATAAACGGGATTTTTTTTACCCTTTTAATTCACCCGTTTGGGGAAAAAAAATTTCTGTTTTTTTAAATTTTCGTGGATGGTGCGTCAAAAAAAAAAATGCTGGGGGTGGGAAAAGTCAAAAAACACGTAACTGTTATTTTTTGGTAAAATAAAAAAGTTTTTATTTTGCAAACCTTTTTAAATTTACCTTTTGGGGAATATAGAATTCTGTTTTAAGATTTTTCTGGATGCGGGGTCAAAATGAACAATGCCGGGGGTGTTCAAAAGTCAAAAAAAACTAACCCGTTAATTTTTTTGTATGATACACGTTTTTTTTTGCAAACCTTTTAATTCACCTGTGGGGGAATATAGAAAGCTTTTTAAAAAATTTTAAATTGGGTGCTGCGTCAATTAACAATGCTGGGTCGCAAAATTCAAAAAAAACTTAACTGTTTTTGTTTTCGTATGATACACGGTATTTTTGGGAACAAACAACCTGTGGGTGACTACAAGATTGCTGGATTGTTTAAATTTTAACCCGCAAGGTGGGTATATCAACATTTACAGGGGTAATGGGTAAAATTAAAATAACACATATCTTAAATTTTTAAAACGAAAATAAAAGTGGGGGTTTTTTTAAACCCAAAAAAAGAGACCTTCAAGGTTACTAGAAATGGAAAGTTTTATCCAAAATAAGTTTCGGGTTGCCCAATATAATACAAACTGTTAATAATAAAGTTATTCCACTAAAAATGTCCCAAAACTAAATCTTGGTGAAATTTTATCCAGTGTTCCTTTATAATAAGCTTGTCCGTGTTTTGCCCGCGGGGGCCCCCCCCTGTTCCTCCGCCGTGAATTTTTCAGCGGAGATGCTTTCCCTTTAAAATTCTCTAAACCCAACAAAATAGAAAACTTCAAATCTCTAAAATAATAAATTGGAAGGATCACAGCTAATATAGAGGGTTTTCTGTGCGAAATAGACTAATTTCGCTGACTGTTTTTTGGGCCCCAAAAGGGAACGCAGGTTTCCCACCCTATGAAAAAACTGAAGACACTGAGGCGAAACCCGGAAATGCTGTTTTAAGTAAAACGAGGGCAAGTGATTTTTTTTCCCGCCCTCGCAAAACCCTACACAACCCCGTCATGACGTCGCACACACATCTCACCCTGCTCTATTCCCGTAATCTGATTTTTTCCCGGGCCGCCAAAAATTTCAGGAAGCGCCGAAAAAGGCGCGATCTTAAAAAATGATGCCCAGATTTTAAAACCCTTTAAATTTTCGCATGAACTGGAAAAATTTTGATCACCATAAAAACCTTGCCGATTTCAACTTTGTCGATAAAAATCGGGGCTCAACACAAACTAAAAAACCCAAAAACATAAAGGGAAAGGGGGGACATTGTTTAATTTGTGAGTAAAAAATTTTTAAAATATTGTATTTAGCTTGGTGCTCTCTGTGCCACACTGCACAGATGAGCAACCAATAAGAAGTGTAAGTAATTTAGTTTTATTCTTGTTGGGTGTATTGGCACTTTTCATATAAGTGGTTTGATGCCAAATACAGTTAACACAGTAGTTATGGCACACTTGTTTAACAACATATGAACATACAACATTTATAAAATATTTAATGCATGGTTGGAATATTGACCTTTATTTCTGAAATAACACAAGGGCTTTTCACAAGGGCTTTTCATTTTTCTGAGACATCTTATCTCTCCAACTAAGAACCCATTAGTTGTTTTATTAAAGAAAAATTTCCCACAAAATTTATTGGGTTACTCCTTTTTTACTACATTTTTTTTTTTTTTTAAATTTAAAACTTTATATTTTGATAAACTGTTTTTATTTGAGGTCCTTCATTCTATGTTTTTGTTACAAAAAATTTTCTTCAAAGGGATTTAAATTTGGGAATAAATGGGTTTTTTTTTTAAAGTGACAGAATAAATTAGGTCGGACAGATATCACTTATAACAATCACATACCGTACATTTAAATTGGGAAAAAAAAACTTTAATTTATTGAATGGGTATTTATTATTTGACTGTTCTGGCAGTCAAGTAGTAGACCGTCTGCATGACTCAGCCCCATCAAAACTGTAAAAGCTTTTACTGTACAATGAGTAAAAACATATACAGCAATATCATCACACAATATTTATTGAGTAAAAACTAATATGAAGTCGTTCTTACATAAAAGTTAAAATAGATATGTTTTTTCTGACTTGTTTTAAATCCAGGACTCTAACGGAATAGTCCTAACGTTGAAAAAAACCCGGGACTATTCATCTTTAGTATTAAAAATTTGACCCCAGGGAGCAATTTTTTTGACTGTTTTTAAAAAGTTTTTTCTTTCCGCAAAATTTTTTACATTCTGAGTTAGCATTGAGAAGCTTACCAAACATAATTGTAGAACAAAGCTTCCAGTTTTATCAGTGGCATGACAGATATTACCCAATGAGCTACATTTCTATCTATGCTAATCCTTAAAGAATGCAAGCTTTCACACACTAAGCATTGTTTATTACCTTATTTGTGCTGATTGCTATGTCAGTTTAATCTATGTAACTGCAGATAAATTGACATGAAAAATGGTCAAAGAGCTGTGAAATATTAATATTGATGAGTTGACATTGATTTACCTGCAGTCATTTGAGAACAACAGTATAGATTATATATTGGAGAATAAGTGCTGCAATAAATAATGCACTTACAGTTGAAACCAAAAGTTTACATACACTATATAAAAAGACACATATCCATGTTTTTCTCACTATCTGACAGGAAATTAGAATACACCTTACCCATTAAGGATTACCAAAATTATTTATAGTTGTGTCTCAGAGATGAATGTGCTTTGGCCTGACATGTGCATATCAACCCACGAACAAAAGCAAAAGAATTTGTTAAGATGCCGGTAAAATTGTGTCATTATCCACAGTGAAAAGAGTACTGTATCAACAAGGGGCTAAAAGGCCACTCTGCCAGGAAGAAGCCATTACTCCAAAAGAAACATCTAAAAGCCAGATTAATGTTTGCAGATGCACACAGGAACATAGAAGAACATTTTTGGAGACATGTCCTGTGGTCTGACTAAACGAAAATTGAACTGTTTGGACATAATAACCATCGTTATGTTTGGAGGAAAAAGGGAGAGGCTTGGAAGTCTAAGAACACCCCAACTGTGATACACTGGGGTGAAGGCATCATGTTGTGGGGTTGTTTTGCTGCAGGGACTGGTGCACTTAGCAAAATAGATGGCATCATGAACGTCGCAATACTTTAGCAATCTCTCAAGACATCAGCCAGGAAGTTAAAGTTTGGGAGAAAATGGGTCTATCAAAAAGCCCTGATCTCAATCCTATTGAAAATGTATGGGCACAGCAGAAGAAAGGCGTGTATGGTGGGAAAAAAGGCGACCTACAAACATGGCTCAGTTACACCAGTTCTGTCAGGAGGAATGGGCCTAAAATTCCTACCAACTATTGTTGAGAAGCTTGTGGAAGGATATAAAACACGTTTCACCTGAATCATACAGTTTAAGGGCAATGCTACCAAATACTAATGAAATGTTTGTAAATTTTCCAGGAAGTAATAAAAATGCCTTAAAAAATTATCTCTCTCATTATTCTGGCATTTGGCAAATATAAATAATTTTGGTAATCCTAATTGACCTAAACAGGTAAAGTTTATTCTGATTTCATTTCAGATAGTGAGAAAAACATGCAAACGTGTCTTTTTATATAGTGTATGTAACCTTCTGGTTATAACTGTATGTGTCTCCATTATTTATATAATACACTGGCAATATTTCCCTTACATCTTGATGCTGGTAAAGTTCTATGTAGCAGGATTACTTAGTAATCCACGTAATTGCATCTGACAGCTGCCAGTAGGGAATTGAGAATACAGTACCAAGATGCGGACCCAAGCTTTCGATCACCACTACATGTATTAAGAGCCTAAGTAATTAGATATGGAAATAGCATAAGCTCATAGTAATCTATTTGTGGTAGTAACATTACATAGTATGGTTCAAAGACATATGTATAAACATCAAGTGCAATCTAGGAAAAGGAGAGAATGGGGATGAAAGAAGCTGAGCGTGACATGTATGAACTTTGGCACCCACACCTCAATTGTATCACGTGCATTAGTAGTGTAGAATGCGCCAGAATGTATGAATCTGTTCTTCTGCAGTTCATACATACAGGCGTATTGTAGTGCCAATACAACAAGTCTGGCTCAGGCAGGCCACTGGCTGTTCTAACATTTATGCGCCTAGTTTTGCCGTCCTTCAGTCACAAATGTGTAGAATCATATGGTTGCGGTGCGACACGCCCCCAGAATGCCCCCATATCTTGAGCGCATTGCAAAGGGGTGCGGCCGCAGCAAAATGCGCCTAATTTCAGAGTGTGTCTACTCATACATCTAGAGAACAGGTTTCCTTCTTCATGCCTGAAGGAAACTTAGCTTTCCAAAACGTCACAGCTGCTGCTTTGCAGCAAACGAGCTTCGGCTCACTACCGGTCAGCTCTAATACTGGACTACATGTGCCTTTCAGCATCTATGTAAAGCTGGAGACATCACAAGTACAGGTCTATAGAGTTGACGATTATATCGACAAATTGAAATCGGCAAACAGTTTTTTTATGTTGATAATCGAAATTTTTAGATCATGCGATATTTAGGTTAAAATCAGTGCATCATCTATTAAGATCGCGACATTTTCGCGATTCCTGTCATTTTGCGCCCAGCAAATCAGCTTACAGAGATAGAGCAGGGTGAGATGTGAGTCTGCGACGTCATGACTTGGGATGGTATGGTTTGCGATTGTCTGGAAAAATCACATGACCTCGTTATACATAGAACACCCCTTCCTGTTCATGAACAGTGGTCTCTCAGCGTCTCATAGCATAGGACGCGCACTCAGCCTGTTTCCAACCATCTCACGAAAATATTCTATTTCTTCACATAAGAAAGCTCTACTGTTAGCTGTGATCCTTACAACTTATATTAGATCAGAATTGGAAGATTTTATGTAGTTAGGTAGAAATTTTAAAGGAGTCATCTACCGCTTGTAAAGTCACGGAGGAGCGGGAGGTAGGGGGGGTGACCCGCGGGCGTACACAGACAAGCTCTATAAAGAATACGAGATAAAGTTCACAAAAGACTTAGTGTAGACATTGCACTGCAAATAGCTTTATTATTAACAAGTTTTCTATTGAAATATTTCCTGGATATTGGGCTGCCATGAACTTATATTGGATACACATCCTTTTCTAGTAACTGCAGGTCTCTTTGTTAGGTCAAAACTCCACTTTTATTATCAGTTTTAAAAAAATACACAGATATGTGTTCTTTTTCATTTTGCCCATTCCAGCTTTGTTGATATAGCCACCTTTCAGTTAAATTAGAATCCAGCAATTTTGTAGTCAGCAACAGGTTGATAGGTGCCAAAAATACCTTTTATTATCCGATACATTACAGATACGTGTTTTTTGGGGCACTTTTTGCGCACTACAGCATTGTTCATAGAGGCACCTGCAACATAATGTGAATACACAAATTTGTTAGTCACACAGGTGAATTGAAAGGTGCCAAAAATACCTTGTTATTATCTGAACACATTACAGATACGTGTTTTTTTCACATTGGCGCACTACAGATTTATGTTCATTGAGGCACCTTGCACTTAAAATGTGAATACAGCAATTTTTTGTAAGTCACCGACAGGTGAATTTAAAGGTGCCAAAAATACCTTTTATTATCCAAATACATTAACTGATACATGTTTTTTTGCACTTTGGGGGCACTACAGCTTTGTTTCATTGAGCACCTTGCACTTAAATGTGAATACAGCATTTTGTAAAGTCACCACAGGTGAATTGATTAGGTAGCCAAAAAATATCCTTTTATTAACCGAAATACATACAGATACGAGTTTTTTCACTATTGGGCGCGACTAACAAGCTTTTGTTTCATTGAGGCACCTTGCACTTAAATGTGAATACACAATTTAGTATTCAACCACAGGTAATTGAAATATGCCAAAAATACTTTTATTATCCGAATTACATTACAGATACTGGTTTTTTCACTTTAACGCAATACAGCTTTGTTCATTGAGGCACCTTGCACTTAAATGTGAATACAGCATTTTTGTAGTCACCACAGGTTGAATTGATAGTGCCAAAAAATATCCTTTTATTATCCGAAATACATTACGAGATACGTGTTTTTTTTGCACTTTTGCCCAGTCCAGATTATTGTTGATAGAGCCACCTTGCATTTAAATTTGAATCCAGCAATTGTGTAGTCACCACAGGTGAATTGAAGGTGCCAAAAATACCTTTATTATCCGAATACATTTACAGATAGTGTTTTTTCACTTTGGCGCAGGCCAGCTTTGTTGATAGATTACTTTGCAGTTAAATTGAATCAGCAATTTTGTAGTCACCACAGGTGAATTGAAAGGTCCCAAAAAATACCTTTTACTATCCGAATACATTTCAGATAACGTGTTTTTTCACTTTGGCGCAGGCAGCTTTGTTGAAGATCTACTTTGCAGTTAAAATTTGAATACAGCATTTTGTTGGTCACCACAGGTGAATTGAAAGGTGCCAAAAAATACTTTTAAATTATCCGAATTTAACATTATTTTGGTCGTGTTTTTGACTTTTGGCAAAAAACCAGCTTTTGTTTTTGATTTGAGGGATTTAAAGAATAGCTGTGATTTGCCGTTTTTTTAATACGAGGACTTTTCCAAAACTCTTCCTTTACCTTCTCAAATTTTTATATTTCTGAACATGGAGCGAAATTCGGGGTGGTAAGCCAGCAACGAGGGGGGGGGTAGGACATGGAGGTAGAGGTACGAGAGAAGGTGCTCCTTCCAGTGCTGGCGACAACACGCATGCCGCGGTTCGTCATTGCAGCACCGTCAGGCCTGTCATCGCTGGGTCAGGGCCCTGTGAATCTCAGTAACGAACAGTCGCCAATCTGTCCTTCAGTGGTTAATGCAACCTGCATCCAGCAGTCTTCCTCCTCGTCCTCCCCGTCATGGCCACAAATGTCGTCATCAGCATCCTCAGCATCCGGGCCAACATTAAGCAGCCCAATGTCAAACTCGTGTACCCACCACTGTGGATAATCCATTTCTGAAGACCTCTTTGATGACAAAATGCGGTTGGAGTCAGAAGGCATGTCAAAAGATCAAGAGGCCAAAGAGGGTGATTTTCTCTGCTTGAGCCAGTTTATGATGCCCTCAGAGGAGGAGAAGGAAGCCGGTCAATCGGCAAAAAAACCCGTGATGCGGTCGGCAGCGCTTTGCAGTCCTCTTGCATGAGCCCCGCAGCTCCTGGATGAGAATGTCAGGAAGAGAAGTCACCTGTGTTGATGATGATGATGACGACATTGCGGATCCAACGTGTCTTTTCAGCGAAATTTGCTTGACGAGCGCTTCATCACTGGAGAGGAGGAAGACGATGGGTAGTGTCAGTACGGGTTCCGCCTTCAACAAAGGGAAGAGGGTAGGTCGCAGAAGTCCATGATATGATGTCCGCCCAGCCTCGGTCAGCAGGCCAAAACCGCTCCTCGCTTATCGCCATCAAAGGTCCAGGACCTCTCAAGCCTGGGCCTTCTTTGAGCAGCCTGCTGATTCCACCCATCGTTGTCATATGCCGCCTTTGACCGTAAACGCATACGTAGAGGCAAGAACCTTAGGTGGTTAACACACCAACTTGTCTAGTCACATGCAGCGATTGCAGTTGAAATGAGGCAACACTTGGCCAAAAAAAGGCCCAGACCGACGCTCGGGCCTCCAACCACTGTCACACCCTCTTGTCTCTGCTCCTCAGCCACCACCAAGCGTTCCTCAGCTGCCATGTCTCTCAGAGTTCATGATCAGGGATAAGCCTAACCCGCTTCAGCCTCCACCGTAGCCCGGAGTAACACCAGCACCACCAGAGACCCATCCTACACCTTCTCTCCCGCAGTTGATGACCTGCACGCCGTACAGCGGCAGTCATAGCAGCAGCCTGCTGTCTTCCAGGTTTGGGAGCAGAAGAAAACAATTTATACCAAAACATCCCAAAGCCAATAGCCTGATGTCGGCATTGCCAGGGCTTTTGGGCCTTGGAAATGTCTGCTTTCCGTTCTGGTGGAACAGATGAGGTTCCGCCACGGTTCATGAGCCCTTGCCTGCCCCAATTCCAGATGCCGAGCAGGCATTTCTTTGCCAGGAAAACCCGCCCCCCTGCCCGGGCCCACCCCCTTTTGTCTTTAAAAAATTTTCAAGGGCGGGTTGTCTGTTTTGGGGCCCCGGGAAAAGTCCATCGCCCAAACCGACACGGGGGGATTTAGTAAGCACGGCCAAGGCCGTATTTTCTCTGGGGGACAGTCACGGGTGAGCTGGTTGGGATGTTTGGGGGGTGACGGTGGCTCTCGGGGCCTCGGCGCCGCTCTTCAAAACCGAAAAGTCAGGGTTTGCGGGGGTTCTTTCCCCCAATTTCCCTTTGGGTGGGCCCGTGCCCAGAGAAACCGGGCCCGTGTTGAAATTAATCTGTCTTGGAGCCCGTAAAACACAAAAGGGTCAGGAGTTTGTAGAGGGGGCCTCTCCGCAATGACCCCGGAGCGCTGGTTGGGGACAAGAAAAAACCTTTTTTGCCAGGCAAGGTGGTGTGCGGGTAACGGGCGAAAAACTGTGGGGCCCCCCTTAAAAATCGGTAGGGCTGGAGATATCCCTTGCCCGGACATGGGCATGAACCTTTTCGTCCAGAAAAATTTTTAAAGAGCTACCCGGGTATGGAACCCGCCTGTGGGAAAAACTCGAAGTCTAAATTCGCACTTCCGCCATTCGCACCCTGTTGTTCCCCAACCCGGGTTTCGGTTTTCAAACGGGGGGCAGCTCGGCCCCCCGTAAACCCCTCTTCATTGTTTACGTTTTTAACACCCCTGGGAAATTCCCCCCTCCACATGCTCCAGCGATTGTGGGCAGCAGGGCCCAAAGGCCCAATTACGGGAATCGAAGTGACAATGGCCTGACCCAAACAGCGGTGTGGGGCCTCGGGGTTTTTGAGCCCCCTCGGGGGTGGAGGCTTTTGGTTTAAAAAGCCGCCCCCATTTCCTTTCCAGTTTGGGAAAAAGCCACCAAAATGGTCAGTGCGGGGGCAATGGCCCCCTTTTCAGCATGAGCATTGTGGTGATCTTTGTTCGGAAGATGTTTTGGGCACTCTGGAACAACAGGTCCCGCCAGCGAAAGGAGGGGGGGGGACGGACACAGATCGGACATGGAGCCTTTCTCTCCGTCAAATCCACAAAGGCCCCCACAGTTTCACAATTTAATCGGGTCTTCATTAGGCCAGTGGTTCGGGGGGCCCGGGGGAGGGCAAGGTGGGCCAAACAGCTCTCAGGGGGGGGCATTTATTCAGGCAAAGTCGCGCTTGTTTGAAGCTGTGGGCCCGGGGGAAAGCGGGGAGGAGGAGGAGGGATTCCAGGGCACCCAAATTACCCACGTCCCTTTCTTGGAAAGGGGGTTGGCGCGAAATTTTAGGTGGAGGAGGAAGATGAGGAAAAATCAGTTTGCTAGTGCCCCTCGATCCCGGGGCTTGGGAAATCAAGGCTCATCTCTTACATGAGTGCTTGGATGCTCCATTTCCTCCACCATGATCCTCGCATTAAGGCCATCAAAATGAACAACAGTTTACTGGGTGGCCACCCTCCTGGATCCACGGTACAAAACAAAACTCAGCAAATAGAGAGTAAAATGCAGGAAGTGGAGACCTGCTGATTGATCAACTGGAGACATCTGTTGCGTCTGCTTCACGTTCCCCAAATGTCACGGTGGAACAACATCAGCGACGTGACAGCAGTAGAGTGCCAAGTAGGCGTAGCGGCAGCAGCAGGCAAGGTGGCAAAAGCCTAATGGGTGACTTCTGGCAATCTTTATTTACCACCTCACCAACGCATGCAATGCAGGGAACACATCCAACACACAGAGACCAGCTTCAAATCATGGTGCACGACTATCTGCCTCTCAACACCGATGTTTTTGTATGTGTTCCGGACCCAATAGACTTCTGTGTATCCAAAATGGACGAATGGCCCGAGCTCGCTCGCCACGCATAGAGGTGTTGTCCTGCCCAGCAGCCAGCGTCATATCTGAGCGGACCTTCAGCACATCTGGAGGAGTTATTACAGACAAACGCATCCGGCTTTCCACAGATAATGTGGATCGTTTGACTTTCATCAAGATGAATCAGGCATGGATCTCTGATGATGTTGAGGCCCAATTGCCGAGGTCACCGATTAGTTGCCGGTCTACTTCACATTCCTCTTCAAACAGAAATGGTCCTCTTGAAAACTTTTTTTTTAAATGATCATTTCTTACTGCAATTTTTATTCTCTTTTCCCAACAGTTCATTTTGCTGGTTTTGCTGTGAGGAGACTGTAAAAGACAGCAAGGTTTCATAACAACACCGTATTTACACCATTTACTCACTTTATCTTTAGAAGTTTTCGCATTGTCAATGGTTTTGAGGTCATGTTGCTGTGAGATACAGCTATAATTATGGTCCTTTAGAACAGAAATGTGGCTTTTAAGTGGCATTTCTCTCTCACGATTTTTAATAGTGGCTGAGAAGTCATATTTATTATTTTTTGGGGTCATGTTGCTGTGAGATACAGCAATAATCATGGTCCTTTGGAACAGAAATGTGGCTTTTAAGTGGCATTTCTCCCTTACAATTTTTAACAGTGGCTGAGAAGTCATTTTTATAATTTTTTGGGTCATGCTGCTTTGAAATGCAGCAATACTACAGGTCCTATTATAAAATATGTTGTTTCTAACAGACATTTGTTCTTCACAATTGTCCACAGTGGCTCAAGGGTCATGCTTTTAATTTTTGGGGGATTTTGCTGTGACATGCAGCTATACTACAGGTCCTATTATAAAAAAAAATGTTGTTTCTAACAGACATTTGTTCTTCACAATTGTCCAAAGTGGCTCAAGGGTCATGCTTTGAATTTTTGGAGGCATTTTGCTGTGACATGCAGATATACTACAGGTCCTATTATAAAAAAAATTTGTTTCTAACAGACATTTGTTCTTCACAATTGTCCAAAGTGGCTCAAGGGTCATGCTTTTAATTTTTGGGGGCATTTTGCTGTGACATGCAGCTATACTACAGGTCCTATTATAAAAAAAAAAATGTTGTTTCTAACAGACATTTGTTCTTCACAATTGTCAAGAGTGGCTCAAGGGTGATGGTGATCTCAGAAACAGGAATAGGTACGACTCTGATAATGGACATATTGCAAAATGACATGTTTTTGCAAGATCTTTAACATAGCTATCAATCTCTGTATTGAGACAACCCATTTTAACAATTAAAAAAAGAGAAACAAAGCCCATGGTGGGTTTCCCCTCCTATTTTAAAATGTGTTTTCTAGAATTAAACTACGAAAAAACTTGCATGTAAAAAATTTAGCTGGTAAAAAAAATTCCTCTAAATTGTACAAGGAGGTACAGGAAAAACTTGACCAGATGTAGGTTATTCAGGGACATGGAGGTATGGAGCAGGGGACAGAGAAAAAGAACAGAGACAATTTCCTCCAGCAGTTGAGTAAAATGAGAAAAAGAATGCAAGAAAATGGGCACCTAGGTGGAAAAAGGAGTATTAATCACCAGTATTTCCAAGTGAAGCTCAATTGGTCCGCACTCATACGGGAGGGGCAAGCGCTACAGGACAGGGACAGTATATGTCCAGTGAAACTAAAATGGTGGTTGAAAGACTCCTTTTTCCAGCACTTTTAATCTGTGGTCATGCAGGTTTGGGGCTCATGCTGTGGCCCAAGGGGGCAGGGATAGTCAATGTCCAGTGAAACTAAATTTGGGGGTTGAAAGACTCCTTTTCCCGGCACTTTTTAATTTGAGGGTCAGACAGGTTTAATTGGTCATACTGCGGTTACAGGACAGGTATAGTTAATGTCCAGTTCAACTAAAATGGTGGTTGAAGACTCCTTTTTTCCGGCACTTTTTAATTGGGGTCATGCAGGTTTGGGGCTCATGCTGTGGCCCAGGACAGGTATAGTCAATGTCCAGTGAAACTAAAATGGTGGTTGAAAGACTCCTTTTTCCCGGGACTTTTTAATCTGGGGTCATGCAGGTTTGGGGCTCATGCTGTGGCCCAGGACAGGTATAGTCACTGTCCAGTGAATCTAAAATGGGGGTTGAAGACTCCATTTTCCGACACTTTTTAATCTGGGGTCATGCAGGTTTGGGGCTCATGCTTTGGCCCAGGCAGGTATAGTCAATGTCCAGTGAGAACTAAAATGGTGGTTCAAAGACTCCTTTTTTCCGGCACTTTTTAAATCTGGGGGTCATGCAGGTTTGGGGCTCATGCTGCGTTCCAGGACAGGGATATTCAATGTCCAGTTCAAGTAAAATGATGGTTCAAATCATACTGCCTTCTGGCACTTTTTAATTTGTGCTGGGTCATGCGGGTTTTAAAGGGGTCATGCTGTGGTGCAAGACAGGGATAGTTAATGGTCTGTGATTTTTTTTCTGTGGCTTAGATAACCTAAATGTGTTGCCTAAGATGTAGCACGTATCCATTTGACTGTTGTGGATGTTAATTCCAGCTTCTCCAGCCCTGTTTGGGTGTAATAATGAAGGTGTTTTTGCTCTCCCATAGACTTTAATGGTCATCGTTGAGATTCTATCATCGACCATCGAATATCTTGTCGATGACGGTCGACTATCGACCATCGACCGATGTCGATGGCCAACGTAATCGCTCAACACTACTAGACAGTTTTCATACATGTGGCCCTAACTCCAAGGATCCCCACCACCACTACCGAAGGGCTAGCCACAAACTATGCCCAAGTGATACACACCCCATTTCAACCTATGTACTAGAGAAAATGGTCCTCCACACCTCCAAACCTTGCGGTAGGGTGAGAGATACTATGCTTTTGTTGACAACCTAAAATGGCTGCAAGCCAGCTTCCCACCCCCACCCCCTTTATCCCCAAACCCTCTGCATGGACTTTCAGCCCCCAAGGGACAAATTTTTAATATCTCTCCCTTCCCCAGTTCGGCCTCTCTTTCTTCACTTCCTTAAAGCTGCAAAAGCATTAAAACATGTCTTCCAATACCCATCAATTAACAGACCACAATATGTAGACATTCAAATTATGCAGCTTTATGAACCCGACTGTTTCTTATTGGCAATATACATGTAAAAATAATTATGCGGCTGCATCTTCACAATATTGTAGTTCAAAGAGATACATTAACTATACATTTCTCATTAGCAACTTCTTCTTTGTACACACAGAAATATCTAACAAACCTCTTGATATTCCTTTTGGTTGTAGATCACTATCATGTTATGTTTGTCTCCAAAATGTTTGGCTGCATCCAGCAGGTTAGTTTGTTTCTTTAGAATACAAATATCTATCCTATTTTATAAACAGTTATTTCTAGAAGAGATAAATAGCCTCTGGGAGGCTCGAGGTATTTGATATTGCTTTGGTATAACCTAATTTTTAAACATATTTCAATAACTTAGGGCAACATGTCTGAACGAGGCTGTGGCAGTTTTCTGGCATGCTTTGAGCCACAAAATCAGTTGTAGCCCTGCCCAATAGATGTATTAATGTCCATATGCTAAAATCTGGTGCATACTACCACAGGCCCAGCACTTTTATATGTGCCAATCCTATAGGGGCAGATTTGTATAACGTGCCACATTTATGAATGTTAAATAGTCTCCAAAAAATGGGAATCTCGCAAGAGAACAGAGAGTGACTTTTGATCACTATATTTACTATTTTACCATAGGCAAACTTAAGCTCTATCAGTTCTCTATCTATAAAACACTAAAATGTAACTTTTATTATGTATAACACTTAACCTCTATACACACTATTTAAAAACCTGATTTCTAACCTCTCAATTTATCCCTTTCTACTTCTAAAGGAATAACTCCTTTTCTATTATCAAGTCTGGTGGAACACCACCTATTGACAGGAAAAATCTTATATATACAGTAATTTACTAACTCCAGTAATTTACTAACTCCAGCTAAACTGGCTCTAACCCCTCTAACCCCTGATGAAGCCAGTTTAGCTGGTGAAACATGTTGGGAAGGTCAGGCATGACATTTTAAATTGTGATTTCTCACCTCTATCTACAAGTGTCACCCGCTGCAGAGAGTATCACAAGGAAACCTTATATCATACATGCCAACTCTCCCGTTTTTGGCGGGGGGGTCCCGCTATTTGGGGTCCCCTCCCGCCCTCCCGGGGGAGTTGGCATTCCTCCCGCCGCCTGCAGGTGGCGGGGGTCCTTTAAATTACCGCGGTGCAATAGTAACGCTGGTGCGCTACTCTTGCACCGCCGGACCGCTCCTAAAGGCGGGTGAAGCGGCCGCCCGCGGTCTCACTGTGCGGGGAGGAGGCAGGAGGGATCGCTCCCTCCTCCCTCCTCCCCCTGTATGTACGGCGCCGGTGTGTGCGGCACATACAGGTCAGCGGCGCAGGGGGAAGTGACGCGCGGCTGCAGGGGAGTGACGTGCGGCTGCTCTCACTTCCCCCTGCGCCGCTGAGGAGATCGGTCGGGAGCTGGCCGCGCTGCAGGAGCCTGGTAAGGTAAGTGGATTTTATTATTTTATTTTTATTAGCTTTAGGGGGGGGGGCTCTGCCTGGCAACAGAGAGGGCAACTACCTGGCAACAAAGGGGGCACTACCTGGCAACAGAGGGGGCACTACCTGGCAACAGAGGGGGCACTACCTGGCAACAATGGGGGCACTACCTGGCAACAGAGGGGGCACTACCTGGCAACAAAGGGGGCACTACCTGGCTAACAGATGGGGGCACTACCTGGCTAACAGATGGGGGCACTACCTGGCTAACAGAGGGGGCACTACCTGGCAACAGAGGGGGCACTACCTGGCAACAGAGGGGGCAACTACCTGGCAACAGAAGGGGCACTACCTGGCAACAGAGGGGGCACTACCTGGCAACAGAGGGGGCACTACCTGGCAACAAAGGGGGCACTACCTGGCTAACAGATGGGGGCACTACCTGGCTAACAGAGGGGGCACTACCTGGCTAACAGAGGGGGCACTACCTGGCAACAGAAGGGGCACTACCTGGCAACAGAGGGGGCACTACCTGGCTACAGAAGGGGCACTACCTGGCAACAGAGGGGGCACTACCTGGCAACAAAGGGGGCACTACCTGGCAACAAAGGGGGCACTACCTGGCTAACAGATGGGGGCACTACCTGGCTAACAGATGGGGGCACTACCTGGCTAACAGAGGGGACATCTACCTGGCAACAGAGGGGACATCTACCTGGCTAACAGATGGGGACATCTACCTGGCTAACAGATGGGGGCACTACCTGGCTAACAGATGGGGGCACTACCTGGAAACAGAGGGGACAACAACCGGGCAACCAAGGGGGACATCTACCTGGCAACCAATGGGGACATCTACCTGGCAACCAATGGGGGCACTACCTGGCAACCAATGGGGCACTACCTGGCTAACAATGGGGGCACTACCTGGCTAACAATGGGGGCACTACCTGGCTAACAATGGGGGCACCTACCTGGCTAACAAAGGGGGGCACCTACCTGGCTAACAAAGGGGGGCATCTACCTGGCTACAAATTTGGCTCTACCTGGCTACAGAGGGGGCATCTACTTGGCTACAAGGGGGCATCTACCGGCCTGTAAGGGGCACTACCTGGTTATGGGGGGCTACTACCTGGCTATAAGGGCATCTACCTGGCTTTCTTCCAAAGCCGTTATGCAGTTAGGTGGAGTGGGTGTGGCTTTTTGAAGGGGCGTGGCATACCGACAAGATGGGCGTGTCCATGTAAATTTTTGCCACGGCGCGCGACGCGCGACGCCCACTGGATTCTCCTGCTTTTTTATTTTCGAAAGTTGGCAACTATGCCTTATATGTTTTATGTCCATCAGATTAAGGATGACTGCCCAAGTAGGATGCTTGGGATCCCTTACTGGAGAGAAGCTGAACTCTGTGATATATATGGTTATATGATAGAAGGAGAGAAGCTGAACTGTGTGATATATAAGGTTATATGATAGAGGAGAGAAGCTGAGCTCTGTAATATATAGGGTTTTATAATAGAGAGAATCTGAGCTCTGTGATATATAAAGGGTTATATGATAGAGGTGAGAAGCTGAGCTCTGTGATATATAGGGTTATATGATAGAGAAGAGCTGAGCTCTGTGATATATAGGGTTATATGATAGAGAAGCTGAGCTCTGTAAAAATATGGGGTTTTCTGATAGAGGAGAGATGCTGAGCTCTGTGATATATAGGGTTATATGCTAGAGGAGAGAAGCTGAGCTCTGTAATACCGCATCATTATAGGAAAAGATTTGAGAGACAATTGGGAAAACAGATGCTGTCAGGTTTTTTAAATTACATTTTTATATGTTTTCTACTGGGTTTTTTTGTGTGTGTTTTGTGTTCTTCCTATTTTTAGTTCCATTATGGGACTAAGCTATGTGATCACCGGATTTCTTTTATAATACACAATATGATGAAGCCTATTATCACCTCACGTTTGAAGAGTGACGATGGTTTAACAGATGTAGTCCCCTCCTGTTCACTGCCCATATGCCACTACTGCTGACTGTGGCATCTAGAGAGTTAAAGTGGTAGTCTCACTACATAAATTGTCATTTAAATTAAAGATCTTCAAAAAACAAGCAAGTTTGTAATATATGTCAGTAACAAATCTCCTACTGATTTCTAGATAACCTGTTTTTTAGTGACTCCAGGGACTGCTGAGGTCTCTATAGTCACCGACCTGCTTGTTCTCCCTTATAGGCTGTATCTCCAGCATCTTATCACAGCAGGTCACGGTTCAGGAGTCGGGAGTAGTGTTGAGCGATTACGTTGACTATCGTTATCGGGTCGATGGTCGATAACGGCAATAACCAATAAGATATTCGATGGTCGATGATAGATTATCACCAATGACCATTAAAGTCTATGGGAGAGCAACAACACCTTCATTCTTACACCCAAACAGGGCTAGAGAAGCTGGAATTAACATCCACAACAGTCAAATGGATACGTGCTACATCTAAGGCAACACACTTAGGTTATAAAAGTCACAGAAAAAAAGTCACAGACCATTCACTATCCCTGTCTTGTACCACAGCATGACCCTTAAACCTGTATCACCCACAAATTAAAAAGTGCCAGAAGGCAATATGATTTGAACCATCATTTTACTTGAACTGGACATTGAATATCCCTGTCCTGGAACGCAGCATGAGCCCCAAACCTGCATGACCCCCAGATTTAAAAGTGCCGGAAAAAGGAGTCTTTCAACCACCATTTTAGTTGAACTGGACATTAACTATATCTGCCCTGGACCGCAGTATCACCATTAAACCTGTCTGACCACAGATTAAAAATTGCTGGGAAAAGGAGTCTTTCAACCACCATTTTAGTTGAACTGGACATTGACTATACCTGTTCTGTACCACAGTATGACCATTAAACCTGTCTGACCCACAGATTAAAAAGTGCAAGAAAAAGGAGTCTTTCAACCACCATTTTAGTTGAACTGGACATTAACTATACCTGTCCTGGACCGCAATATGACCGTTAAACCATACATGCCAACTCTCCCGTTTTTGGCGGGGGGGGTCCCGCTATTCGGGGTCCCCCCCCGCCCTCCCGGGGGAGTTGGCATTCCTCCCGCTGGTGCGCTACTCTGGCGCCGCCGGTCCGTTCCCACAGGCGGGTGAAGCGGGCGCCCGCTGCACCCGCCCGGAACCTCGCGGAGCAGGGAGGAGGCAGGCGGGGGCGCTCCCTCCGGCCTCCTCCCCCAGGATGTCCGGCGCCGCGGTGCACCGTACACACATGTCAGCGTCACAGAGGAAGTGACGCGTGGCTGCACTCACTTCCCCTGTGACACTGCGGAGGAGATGTCCAGGAGCGGGCCGCTCTGCAGGAGCCTGGTCAGGTAAGTGGATTGAGTATTTTATTTTTATGACTTTTAGGGGGGCACTGTCTGGCTACAATGGGGGGTCTACCTGGCAACAATGGGGGGTCTACCTAGCAACCAATGGGGGCAATACCTGGCAACAGAGGGGGCACTACCTGGCTAACAATGGGGCACTACCTGGCTAACAATGGGGGCATCTACCTGGCAAACAATGGGGGGCATCTACCTGGCTAACAAAGGGGGGCATCTACCTGGCTACAAATTTGGCTCTACCTGGCTACAGAGAGGGCATCTATTTGGCTACAAGGGGGCATCTACCTGCCTGTAAGGGGCACTACCTGGTTATGGGGGGCTACTACCTGGCTATAAGGGCATCTACCTGGCTTTCTTCCAAAGCCGTTATGCAGTTAGGTGGAGTAGGTGTGGCTTTTTGAAGGGGCGTGGCATACCGTCAAGATGGGCGTGACCATGCAAATTTTAGTATCTCCTGCTTTTTCATTTTCAAAAGTTGGCAACCATGCGTTAAACCTGTCTGACCCCCAAATTAAAAAGTGCCGGGAAAAGGAGTCTTTGAACCACCATTTTAGTGGAACTGGACATTAACTATATCTGTCCTGTACCGCAGAATGACCATTAAACCTGTCTGACCCACAGATTAAAAAGTGCCGGAAATAGGAGTCTTTCAACCACCATTTTAGTTTCACTCGATATTGACTATACCTGTCCTGGGCCACAGCATGAGCCCCAAACCTGCATGAGCCCCACATTTAAAAAGTGCTGGAAAAAGGAGTCTTTCAACCACCATTTTAGTTTCACTGGACATTGACTATACCTGTCCTGGGCCACAGCATGACCCTTAAACCTGTTTGACCCATACAGATTAAAAAGTGCCGGAAAAAGGAGTCTTTGAACCACCATTTTAGTTTCACTGGACATAGACTATCCCTGTCCTGGAACGCAGCATGAGCCCCAAACTTGTATGACCCCCAGATTTAAAAAGTGCCAGAAAAAGGAGTCTTTCAACCACCGTTTTAGTTGAACTGGACATTGACTATATCTGTCCTGTACGACAGCATGACACTTAAACCTGTTTGACCCACAGATCACAAAGTGGCACTATGCTATTTTGTACAGTGACTGTCATTTAGTATTTTTTTTGGTAACTTAAATTTGTTTACAGAATTTTTTTAGTGAAGTTTTATTTATTTTTTTACATTATTATCATTTTGCTTTTTTTTTTCAAGTGTGATAACATACAACATACACCCCTCCCTGCAGTTTTTAAAGTTATTTTTTACACGTGTAGATGTGTTAATTCGTCCGCACACCCCATAAGTAATACAAATGTCCTAATCATCCCCAAAACACTTCTCAGTTGAGAAGACATTTGCCCTCCTGGCTTCTGAGACTGATTCAGCCAATCAATTCAATGGTTTCATTTTTTCCTCCAAATCCTTCTTCAGTGATTAGGGACAGACTCCCCTGGACATCAAATGATGCGACCCCATAGTGACTCCAGCCACAGACAATTTAAAGCCTCCATGTCCTCTGAATAACCTACATCTGGTCAAGTCTTCCTGTACCTCCCTTGTACAATTCAGAGGAATTTTTTACCACTATTTTGTACATGCAAGTTTTTTTAGTAGTTTAATTCTAGAAAACACTTTTTAAAATAGGATGGAATCCCACATGTCTTTGTTTCTCTTTTTTTAATTGAATTAAATGGGTTGTCACAATACAGTGATTGCTAGCTATGTTAAACATCTTGCTAAAACAATTCATTTTGCAATTTTTGCCCATTACCAGGGTCCTACCTATTACTGTTTCGACAGCACCATCACCTTTGAGCCACTCTTGCCCAATTGTTGAAGAACAAATGTCTGTTAGAAACAACATTTTTTAGAATAGGACCTGTAGTTTAGCTGAAAGTCACAGCAAAAATGCCCCCAAAAATTCAAAGCATGACCCTTGACCCACTTTGGACAATTGTGAAGAACAAATGTCTGTTAGAAACAACATTTTTTTTATAATAGGACCTGTAGTATAGCTGCATGTCACATCAAAATGCCTCCAAAAATTAAAAGCATGACCCTTGAGCCACTTTGGACAATTGTGAAGAAAAAATGTCTGTTAGAAAACAAAAATTTTTATAATAGGCCCTGTAGATAGCTGCAATGTCACAGCAAAATCCCCCCAAAAATTTCAAAAAAATGACCTTGAGCCACTTTTGAAAATTTGTGAAGAACAAATGTCTGTTAGAAACAACATTTTTTAGAATAGGACCCATAGTGCTGCTGCATTTCAAAGCAGCATGACCCAAAAAATTATAAAAATGACTTCTCAGCCACTGTTAAAAATTGTGAGGGAGAAATGCCACTTAGAAGCCACTTTTTCTGTTCCAAAGGACCATGTTTTATTGCTATATCTCACAGCAACATGACCCCAAAAAAATATAAATATAAAACTTCTCAGCCACTGTTAAAAAATTGGTGAGGGAGAAATGCCACTTAAAAGCCACTTTTCTGTTCCAAAGGACCATGTTATTGCTGTATCTCACAGCAACATGACCCCAAAAAATTTAAAATATGACTTCTCAGCACTATTAAAAATTGTGATGGAGAAATGCCACTTAGAAGCCACATTTCTGTCCAATGGACCATAATTATAGCTGTATCTCACAGCAACATGACCTCAAAACCATTGACAATGCAAAAACTTCTAAAGACAAAGTGAGTAAATGGAATACGGTGTTGTCATGAAACCTTGTAGTCTTTTACAGTCTCCTCACAGCAAAACCAGCAAAATGAACTGTTGGGAAAGAGAATAAAAATTGCAGTAAGAAATGATCATTTTAAAAAAAATTTTTCAAGGGGACCATTTCTGTTTGAAGAGGAATGTGAAGTAAAACCGGCAACTAATCGGTGACCTCGGCAATTGGGGGCCCAAACAACATCATCAGAGATCCATGCCTGATTCATCTTGATAAAAGTCCACATTATCTGTGGAAAGCCGGATGCGTTTGTCTGTAATGACTCCTCCAGCTGTGCTAAAGGGTCCCGCTCAGATATGACCTGGCTGCTGGGCAGGACAACACCTCTATGGTGTGGCGAGCAACTCGGCCATTCGTCCATTTTGGATACCCAAAAGTCTATTGGGTCCGGAACACATACAAAAAACATGGGGTTTTTGAGACGCAGATAGTCGGGGCACCATGATCTTAAGCTGGTCTCTGTGTGTTGGATGTGTGCCCGCATTGCATGCGTTGGTGAGGGGGTAAATAAGATTGCCAGAGGGTCACCCATTAGGCTTCTGCCCCTTGCCTGCTGCTGCTGACGGCTACTTGGCACTCAAATGCTGTCACGTCGCTGATGTTGTTCCACGGCCCATTTGGGGAACGTGAATCAGATGCAACAGATGTCTCCAGTTGATAAATCAGCAAGGTCTCCATTTCCTGCTTTTTTACTCTCTATTTGGGTGGGTGGGAGGAAAGTGCTGAGTTTTGTTTGAACCGGGGATCCAGGAGGGTGACCCCCCCGGGTAACTGTTGTTCATTTTGATGGCCTTAATGTGAGGACAAGTTGGAGGAAATGGAGCATTCAAGCACTCATGTGAGAGATGGACCCTTGATTTCCCAAGCCTTTGGGGCGAGGGGGATTAGCAAACTCATCTTCCCCCATCTTCCTCCTCCGCCTCAAATTCGGGGCCAACCTCTTTCCAAGGCAGGGATGTCGGGAACGTCGGTGTCTAGGAAAACCTCCTCCTCCTCCGCTTCCTCCGGCACAGCTTCAACACAGCCTGGACTTGCCTGAGATGATGCACCCTGAGAGCTGATGCGCTGCCTTGCACTAGCCCTGGACCCCGAATAACTACCTAATGAAGAAACCCATGAAATTGGGGAAACCCGTCGGGGCCCTTTTGGATTTGACGGAGAGAAAGGGTCCGTGTGCGCATCTTTTGGGCCGTCTCCTCCTCCGTCGCTGGCAGGACCTGTTGTTTCAGAGTGGGCCAACGATCGATCCAGAACTAAGATCACCACAATGCCATGCTGACAAGGGCATCGGCCGCACTGACCCTTTTGGTGGGTTCTTTAAAAATGGCAAGGATGGTGCAGAGCTCTTTCACCTGCCTCCACTCTCGGTGGCTCAACACCCGAGGTCCGCACCGCTGCTTGTCAGGCCATGTGTCATTACTGCGTAATGGCATTGCGTTGCTGCCACAATCGCTGGAGTATGTGGAGGGGGGGATTACGAGAGTGTTGCCACGTCAACATGAGACGGGGTTTACGGGGAGGCCGAGCTGACGCTGCAATGCAGCCAGGGGGGACGAAGCAGGGTACGAATGGCGGAAATGCGAACTTAGACTTCGAGCCTTCCTCAGCAGGCATCCAGACCCGGGTAGCTCTTTAGAAATTTCAGGACAACAAGGTTTTATGACATGTGCCGGCAAGGGGGTGTGCCCAGCCTACCGATCTTAAGGGCGGCCAGCAGATATCGCCCGTTAGCGCACACCATCTTGCCTGGCACAAGTTTCTTGTCACTCAGCCAGCGCTCGGTCTTATTGCGGAGACCGTCCACAGCTCCTGAAACCCGTGTGTGGACGTCTCCAAGACAGATTAATTTCAACACGCCTGGTTCTCTGGGCACGTGATGCCACCAGAGGCCTTGGGGGAAAGAGCTCTGCACTATCCCCGCGGTTTTGAAGAGCGTGCGCTGAGCCTGAAGCAAACCCTCACCCCCAGAGACATCCACCCAGCTCACCCCCGTGAGCTGTCACAGAGATATAGCGGCCTTGGCCGTGCTTACTAGTCCATTGTCGGGGGTCAGAAAGGACTTTTCCAGCCACAGATTCAGACAACGCGCTTGGAATTTTAGATGACACGTGGCTGGCCAGGGCAGGGACGGCTTTTCTGGCAAAGAAATGCCTGCTCGGCATCTGACATTGGGGGCAGGCAAGGGCCATGACGTGGCGGAACCCATCTGGTCCACCAGACGGAAAGGCAACATTTCCAAGGCCAAAAGCCTGGCAATGCCGACATTCAGGCTTTTGGCTTTGGGATGTTTTGGGTTAAAGTGTTTCTTCTGCTCCCAAACCTGGAAGACAGAAGGCTGGCTGCTAGACTGGCCGCTGTACGGCATGCAGGTCGTCAAACTGGCGGAAGGAGAAGGGGTAGGATGGGTCTCTGGTGGTGCTGATGGTACTCGGGCGACGGTGGAGGCTGAAGTGGAGGCTGAAGCGGAGGCTGATCCCTGATCATGACTCTGAGAGACATGGGCAGCTGAGGAACGCTTGGTGGTGGCGGAGGAGGAGGTGGAGACAGAAGGTGTGACAGAGGTTGGAGGCCCGGCGTCGGTCTGGCCTTTTTTGGCCAAGTGTTGCCTCCATTTCAACTCATGCATTCGCTGCAGTGACTAGACATGTTGGGGGGGTGGTTAACCACCAAGGTTCTTGCCTCTACTTATGCGTTTACGGCAAAGGCGGCATATGACATCGCTGGGTGAATCAGAGGCTTGCTCAAAGAAGGCCCAGGCTTGAGAGGTCCTGGACCTTTTTGACGGCGATAAATGAGGAGCGGGGTTTCCGCTGACCGTGGCTGGCGGAATCATATCAGCGGACTTCTGCGACTGCCCTCTCCCTTTTTGAGGCGGGACCCGTAATGACAACTACCCATTTGTCAAACTCCTCGTCCAGGATGAAGCACTCGCAAGCAAATTCTGCTGAAAAGACCACGTTGGATCCGCAATGTCGTCATCATCTCATCAAACAGGACTGTCGTCTGACTTCTGCATCCGGAGCTGGGCTACAAGCAAGGGCTGAAGGCTTGCGACCGCCTGGGTTTTTGCGATTGACCGGCTTCCCCTTTCCTCCTCAGATGGCATCAGTAACTGGGCGTCAGAGCAGAGAAATCATCTTTGGCCTCTTGATCTTTTAACATGCCTTTGACCCAACCGCATTTGTTTATCAAAGAGGTCTTTAGAAAATGGATTATCCACAGTGGTGGGTACACAAAGTTGACTTTGGGCTGCTTCAGTTGGATGGATGCTGATGATGCTGATGACGACATTTGTGGCCGTGACTGGGAGGACGAGGAGGTAAGACTGTTTGGGTGCAGGTTGCATTAACCACTGAAGGACAGATTGGCGAAGCTGTTCGTTACTGAGATTCACAGGGCCCTGACCCAGCGATGACAGCCTGACGGGCCTGCAACGACGAAACCGCTGGCATGCGTGTTGTCACCAGCACTGGAAAGGGGCACCTTCCTCGTACCTCTACCTCCCTGTCCTACCCCCCCCTCTTTGCTCGCGTACCACCTGAATTTCACTCCCTGTTAAGAAATAGAAAAATTTGAGAAGGTATGGAAAGTTTTGGAAAGTCTCTTATTAAAAGCGCAAATCACAGCTATTCTCAAATCCTCAAATCAAAAAAAAAATTGCTGGATTTCAAATTAACTGCAAAATAGAAACTAATCAACAAAGCTTGACTGACCAAAAGTGAAAAAAAAACACCTGTCTGAAATGTATACGGATATTAAAAGGTATTTTTGGCACCTATCAGTACACCTGTGGTGACTACAAAGTGCAGGATTCAAATTTAACTGCAAAGTAGATCTATCAACAAAGCTTGACTGACCAAAAGTGAAAAAAAAAACCTGTCTGAAATGTATAAGGATATTAAAATGTATTTTTGGCACCTATCAGTACACCTGTGGTGACTACAAAGTTTCTGGATTCAAATTTAACTGCAAATAATCTATCAACAATTTTC
>JAODAL010025968.1:0-57625 GCA_025379985.1 Phyllomedusa bahiana
AGAAAACAGGGAGAGCCCCTGTCAGTTAAGTTAGCGGCGGAAAAAGGAGACTTATCTCTTCCAGAGCCCGGTTCCACCCCTGCCCCCAGTCTTCCTGATGACATCCGTTCAAATGATGCTCTCCATCTCGGGCCCTCCATTTCCATTTTAATGTCATGTGTGACCACAGAGGTGATTGGCTCGCATCATGGTAAATTGGGTGGTCTCAGTGATGGCTGGGGGAGAATATGGGCACTGGCGCATTGACTGGTGGGGAAAGGAAAAGTAGGGGTTGAGTTCATTTTAGCACAGGTGGATATGGTACGGAGATTTTTAAAAGTCATGGAAAACCCCTTTAACTGTCAAGCCTCTTTTCTATTTGCCTATAAGGAGAGACCTGTCCGTTAAGTTGAGCAAGGTAGAGAGAAGCCGCAAATCAGACTTCCCATAGCAGGCTCAATTTTACAGGGTGTTTCATTCTGAAATGCTGTAGTATTGGAAAGTAAACCACACATTATTGCGACAAGAAACCTGCAACTATTTCTTGCCACCTGAACAAGTGGATGGGCTCCCTTTTAAGTTAGGCTTACACCACATTTTTGCCTTCTGTAAAATGGATAATAATGCAGGATGCTTTTCTCTGTCCATTTTTTGTACAACAGGGGTGAATGGCAACAGAATAGTTATCCTGTTTAAAAGGTACCTTTTATTCCTGAAAAAACAGCACCTTCAACAGGACGCACAAATCTGATGTGAACAGGGGCCTAATTAGCTACCAGCAACAAAACATTGTTCAAAGTGGAGCCTAGTGTGCTATTCCTCAGCCAATAAGACTGTGAGGGTGAAGAAATATTCACATGATAGTGTCATTCCAGATGGTATTTAACCAAGATATCATGTAGTTTAAGCTCCAATTTTGAATGACAGTATTTTTCGGTAGGCTGGTACATATGCATTTAAACCCCCCACATGTTTATGCTTTCCAATCAAGTACATACAGCTCTGTTTTTTCAGGAACGTGGTGCTTCGGGGGTTTGGGTTGGATGGATTTGTTGGCACGTATGTTCCCCAAGTTTTGCCATTCATCAGTGCTAAGTAAGTTTTATGTTTTGTTCGCTTTGCTTTTTTTGAGATTCTTACCATGGTTTTGTCTGTGTAGTTCAGTGTTGGATCCACCCCACAGTCTCATGCCACAGTATCGTCATAAATTGGAACTCCTTGGAAATGAAACCATGTGTTTAAATCGATCCCCAAGCGTTAAAATGTTCGTTTGTCGGGAAAGTTTTACTAGTGGAAGACAATGCCAGTATAAGTTATTGCAATAATGCTATAAACATGTGTTCTGTAATACTGTAGAAGTCGATTATCACTTTAAACTATTCTGATTCTTATCCTGACACGTTTTTCTCTTATTTTTATTTTAAATTTTGATTACTACTTCGAGTGCAAAGGGTAATCCCTAATAGGCCTCATTCAATAACAGTGTTTTCGTCATTATTTGGCATCAGTTGTGGCATTCTAAATCCTGGATCGGGGTCAAGAAAATGGAAAAGTTTCTATTATACTTTACATCTTCTGATTTTGACTTGCAAAATACTAATTAAAATATTGCTGTATGAATGAGGATGATGATAACACCTAATTAGCAATTTTTTTAAGGATTTCTAATAGGGATAACAGAGGAATGGCACAATGCAAAGTCCATAAAATACATACATCAGTACTGTTGTTTAAAGGGAATCACTGGCATTTCCTAAAACAATGGAGTGAAACCCTCTTTAATAGAGATTTTGCATACATAAAGATTTTTTGTAAAATTTAAATATTCACTAGGAATGCTGGAAATAGCCGTTATTATACCAATAAGGGGACAGGTGATCGGCGTTTTCACCAATTTTTCTGGGTATAAAAGACCCTCGGTGCCGGCTCCGCTGTGGGCCCCTCCCCTATGTGTTAGGTGAAACTTCGCCAAAATTCTAATGCGCCCAACATAAAGGGGGGTGCTGTGGGCGTTCTGGGGGGGACCAACATTCGAAAACACCGGTTGCGGGTCGACAAAGTGAGGCGCATTAAAGCTCCGAAGGCCGCCCCAATTTCATGTGGTCTTTGTCGGAAAGGGTCGAAATTTTTTACAGAAGTTTTTACGGAAGAAAACGAAAAAAAGGTTCGAGGCGCCCTTTTTAACTGTCACCCTAAATGACCATCAAAAGTGCTTAATACGGCTGTTGGAAACTAATATACTCTCCTCCCTGGGAGAAAGGGTTTAACCCTGTATTGGGGCCCTTTTTTTAACATACCCTAGGGTGTATATACAGTAACCGTTTTGCATTTGTAAGAACGTGGGCCCGTTGGGCCCAAACAGTGGCACTGGCAGCCATAAAGTCCTATTGTAAAAAAAAAATAAAAAAACGACAAAAAACCCATAAATGTTTAACATGTTTTTTTAAGGATGTTGTTGTACGGAATAGTGTACTCTACTATGCTATTCTATACCTTAGAGACGCAAACTGGCTAAAGAGAGGCCAAATGGACACACTTTTGGCCTCTGTTGGGCTATTAAACTGCATGGGGGACGCTTTAAAGTGTCATGGGAAGGTTTGGTGTATGGGCCCCAACATAAATCACAAACTAATAGGGGTTGTCTCGCTACAATGATTGGGTTTTAATTAAAAGTTCTTTAAAAAAACAAGAAGCTTTGCTAAAGTCTATGTTTAATTACAAATGTAACCTACTGATTTTGATGTTAGCCCTTGTTAGTAGTAGTACTATCAGCTTCTCAAATCTCTATTCGCAGCTGACCTGTTGATCTTTATCTTCACTGGCTGTCAGGTATGTATTACTCATCAAGGCCTCTGAATCTACAGTCAGAGCAGAGAGACCTCTCCCACACTCGAATGCTTACTGTAGTGGGTGGGAGGGGGAAAGGCATGGCTTCTGTGTCTCGTGCTGCCTGGATTAACCCTGTGCTGTGCCTGCTTAATCTATGCTCTCTACCACAGATTCTGAAGAGAGCAGAGGTGAGGCTGATCAATAGATGTGACACACAGTGACCCTGTGTGGTTTCTATATGCATGATGTCGTCTGTGGAGCTGTGACTATTCTAACTACTATAAGATCAGGGTGCTTGTGTATGGTTCATGCTCTGCTGTTCTAGTGACACATCTGAGTATAGTAAATTCTACAGTGCTCTCGTGTCTGTTATGTAAGGGTATGTTCTGTGCTGGGCAGATGTGGTCAGATTTGTATGCTAAGAGGGGGTATAGGAAACACTTGCATCCCCCCCTGCCTCTGCTATTAGCATACACAAGCTTAAACTGACCTCTAGCTCCACACCTCCAGTTCAGCCCATCTCTCTTGGTCTACGTGGAGATAACAATACAGCTGATCCAGGAGCCTGGCAACAGAACTAAGCAGGACACACAGGGTTAACTCCTGGCATGCAAACCCACCTCATCGTCCCCCCCCTGCTGTATAGAAGTTTAGAGAGATGAGCTGCCTGTGTGCTGAGGGGAGGGGGGAAGAGGGTGGAGAAGAGGCAACAACAGAAGCAAGCCCCCCTACAATTCTAAACTGCCAGGCTCAGAGATGGCTTGGCAAGTGTAATGTAGGACAACTCCTTTAAATACTCTCAAAGATGATCAGCAGTGCAGCACGGCTAATTGTTACACTTCTGTAGGTGAATGGAGCCAAACCTGCAAACCAGAGAAAACTGCCTCCAAGACAAATAATGATGTTTCTAATTTTAAATAGCTTTTTATTAATGCCTTATGTGTTCTACATCAATGCCAATGATAAGCACTATTTTAAATACTCTACATTTATCACTGGGTTGCATACAATATTTTATTCTGTGGTAACAATGTAATACTTGTATTTTTTAATAATGTTTTTCTTTAATCCACCTGATTCCTAGATTTTCTAATAATGTTTGAATCATTTTCAGCAATACAAAGACGTTTAGTAGCTGCAGCGCCAGTGATTTTGAAGCCCTTATCGTGAAAGGCCAGGGAACTTGTCTACAAAACCCACCAAATCCAAACCAGTTCCTCAGTATACCTGTGTGTGGTAACAATCTAGTCGAGCAGGGAGAAGAGTGTGATTGTGGATCTACCCAGGTAATAGCAATAGTAATGGTGAATTTATGCCGTTATTAATTAGGTATCTTGATTTATAATTCCTGTCAGTAAACTAAAATAAAAGCTATGTGATTATTGATCCTTATTACCCACAACTGCAATTACAATACCGTCAGAATTAAAGGGGAAAGCCTAATCGACTTCTTACTTGACGCGCCAGAGAATTTCATCACTGCTCTTAGCTTCTCAGCTCATGTGAATGCAAGGGGCGTTTGTCTTCCCCTCCCCAGCTGGATGACAGTCATCCCCCCACTTCACTGTTGTCATGAGACTCTCCCCCGACACACTCTGAGTCCAACATGTCACCTTTGGGTGTCTCTCTTCTATGCAGTCTTATTTTATAAGAGCTGTATCATACAAACAGGCTAAACATTAAATCCTAATCTGAGCACTGATCTCTCACAGCTGGAGATGTATTACAAGCTTTCTAAGAACGGCACAGATCTTATGTATGCAGGAGAGTAAGGCACAGGGGACTCAAAGAAAATATGGTCAATGTTTTATCATTGTACGAAATCTTTGTGACGGTTCGGTGGATCTCTGGACAACGCAAGCGGTGGTAGTTAAGCCACGCCCAGGGAACGGAAAATCTACAGTAGCCCCCGGTTTTCACCAGAGCCCGCGCAAAGCGGGGGGGGGGATCGGACTTGCTGCGGGTTAGAGGCTACCAGGTCGTTACCCTGACGTGACTTGCTTGCGGTGGAGGCCGGGGTACAGCGAGGGTACAAATTCGTAATCAAATGGCGTAGTCGGGGTCAGGCAGAAGGTCAGGGCAGGCCGGCAGAGGTTCGTGGTCAGAGACGGTCAGACGGGTCAGGGCAGGCGGCAAAACAGGCAAGGTCAGGAAGGACGTGGGCGGAAACGGACTGGTTCACGATAAGCAACACGGACTGAAGGACAATCCAAGCTCTAACTAGGCACACCAATAATCTGGCAAAAGGTGCCGGGGGAGGGATATCCATTATATAAGGACCACGCCGGCAATAAAGCAAATTACGGGTCACTGCCTCCATTAAATCTAGACCTGCACGTTCGACGGACCGCCGCTAGGGGGCGAGCATGGCTCGACGGCCGGGGACAAGGGATCTAGGGAGCGCTCGTCCACCGGGCGGGGCCAGGTAAGCGAGCCGGGCGTTGGGGACGAGGGTGGCCGCGGGTGGAACGCGTTGCCTCGCCGCGTGGCCATGGCTCGGCTAATAGGAATCCGGCTGCAGGGGCAGAGGCGACCGTGGCAGCCTATGACAAATCTGATGCAGTCTGTTTATGCTAGGTAGTGGAGACAGAAATTGCTTACGCCCCACTAACATCTGTAGTCTCAGACACACAGCTCCATGATTCGGACCAAGGGGACTGATCAACACGAATGTAATATGAGCTCTCAGCTTAGTGAATTGCAAGGAGGTGGGTCAGGAGGGATTCACCACACTGGATATCAGTGGAAATGAAAAACAAAGATAAGGGGACACTGTGAGAACAAGGCAGCTTTGCTAATGACATCCAATTCGCCAAGTTGCTTGTTTTCACATCGTCCCTTATTGCTGAAGGACCATATATGAAACGATAACACCCCTTTAAGATAAATGATTTTGTCATGGAACCCAAAAGGCCATGTTTACAACTTTAATAGTGAGATACACATAGTAATTTAATTAAGAAAAGATTCTGAAAACATTGCTTTTTGGGTTGCGTTTAGACACTGGGGCAGATTTATCAATACTGTCTAATACTTAGGGCCACATGTATGATCCTGTTTAGGTCTAAAACTCACTTTTTTGCCCATAGGTTACAATGCGCACAATATTTTAACATAGTGTTGGCTATCGTTGAATCTGGCGCAGGTGTGAGACCTTTTGTAGTTAATAGGGCATAGTCCCACACGGCAAGGGTTTGCGGGCCGGTTTTTCAAGATGGCTATGCGTGTTTTGCAGACCGTCTGAAAAACCGGACGCAAACTAACACAACGGGCTTCTATGGAAAACCCGTGCAGCGGTCTGCCCGAAAAACATTCTTCAGACGGAATATGAGCATGGGAAGGGGGAGGGCTTTTTTTCTCCGCTCAGAAAAGCCTCTCTACCAACCATACCCACCAACCACCCCCCTCCCCTACCGTGGCTGCCGTGAGGATGGCACACAAACTGGACAAATACTGGTCAGTTTTGCCGTGCAAACGGCCCCTAAGTTTGCACCTTCTATTAGTTGGCTTACTTTATGCCACTAGTTAGTAAAAAAAATACTTGCCGCATTTCCCATGCCAATTTTAGCGAGGCCTCACCCCTTTTGTTGGACGCGGCGCTGGGAGCTGTCTTGAAATGTCTAAAACACCACTTATAGTTATGGGTGTTACTAAAGCATGTTTGCCAGTATTGTTTATGCAGAATTCTGGTGCAATTTCCATAATAAAAATTCCCCATTGTGTCCATATCTGAAAGTATGTACAAACTCAAGGATAAAAGGAAGGGATTTTGCAAAACCATGGAAAAAACTTAACATGAGCGCAATATATACGTATATAAACACAATCTCCGGATTCTTTAAAGGACTTGTGCACTTTATGTTATTTTTCTTGATTATATAATTAATGCCATCATACAATTTTAAAATATGTCCTGCAAAATAAAAGCTCTCATATTTCTGTGTAGATTTAAAAGTAAAAACAATTATGGGCTATTGCGAAGACAAGGAGCGAAAAAAATAATGAAAGCGTCAACAAAAAATAACAACTCGGTCCTTAAAGGGGATGTATCGCTTCTTCTCTTCGGCTGATTCACACTTCTCTTAGCTTCCCAGCTCTGTGAATGCAGGGGCGTTTCTTCCCTCCCAGCTGATGACATCACCCCCCTTCACTGCTGGCCTGAGACTCCCCTCCCCTCCCCCTTCCCCTCTGAGTCCACATGTCACTGTTCTCTCCTATCAGTCTTTTTTTATAAGAGCTTTTTACATACCACAGGCTGCATTCAATTAATCTGACACTAATCTCCTCTCACAGCTGGAGATGTATTACAGCTTTCTAAGAATGGCACGATCTGCGTGTATGCAGGAGAGTTTAGGCACAGGGTCAAAACGTCATGTTTTCTCAATGTACAATCTGCTGCAGTCTGTTTTGCTAGGTGTGGAGACAGAAAAATGCTAAGGCCCCTAAAATCTGAGGGCAGAGACACAGCCCGTGAATCGACCCAGGGCTGTACAGAATTAAATGAGCTCTCAGCTATTGAATTGCAAGGAGGAGGGATCAGGAGGGATTCGACCCACACTGGTAACAGTGTAAATAAAAACCCCAAAATAAGGGACACTGAGAACAAGGCAGCTTTGCTAATGACATCCAATTGCAAAGTTGCTTGTTTTCACTGTCCCCTTATTCTGAAGACCATTTAATGAAACGATAACACCCCTTTAATGGTGTTTAGGCTATGTCTATACTGCATAGCTTTACGATCGTATTTTCGGCGCTTATAGGATTTTAAAAGCGCAGAAAATACAATCGGTCCTGAAGCTCCATAAATTAGAATAGAAAAGACGAGCTGTAGTCTCCACAGCTCGTCTTTTCTACGCTCGTCGTCTGTTGTATAATTCGCCGGCGCTTTTAGTTTTACTGGCATCTTCCCATACAATGCAATTGTATGAGCGACGTAAAAAAAATGAGGAGGAACCGCAGTTTTTGCACAAAACGGCTGTTTTTTTATCCGTTGCAGTGTAAACATAGCCTTAGCCACGGAGTAAAACTGATGTGGGAAACTTGCAAATTAAATAACAAACAGCTGGTCTCCAGGGGATACGACCAGGGCTGAGAGCTACTCAGTCTTGCCACACATGCTCAGACATCACCACTCCTGTAAGGCAGCTACTGTAAGTCTATTCCTTGCCTAATACTCTACACACTCCCTGCTCAACCCCAGGTACTGTCATTGTACTCCTGTCCTCTGTACTCCGTTGTAATTAGTCAAACAGTGCAAATAAATAAAAAAAATTAAAAAAAACTCAATTAGTTATGTGTACTGGTAAAGAGAAAAAAAATCCACAGGTTTGGTTCCTGCAGGGATTTGAACCTAGGACCCCTGTGCTGTGAAGCAAAAACTGTAATCACTGAGCTACATTGTAGCTACTCACAGTCTTAACATAAACAGACCTTTGTTTCACTAGCGTGAGAACACTGTGGGCAAAGACATGATGATGTGGTGTCAGCATGCTGATGTTAGCAGAACTGATATGCAGTTCAAACAAATCACACATGCCCCCTTCTGAGCACACTGAAAGCTGAAGGGAATAGAAGACATGAAATGCCTTTGTGGCAAAACCCCTTTAAGGGGTTAAGAAACTACTGGTACCTGGATACCAGGAGTCACATGACATGTGTGTTGTGGTCACATGACTCTTTTATCCACATTGTTACTCCATGGCAACCATTACCATAGACAGGAATGTACACTATACTATTTTCTTTTTCTACATATGGCCCTGTAGCATTGGTATAAATATGTATAGGCGCAGAATTTATGTACAGTACATAATAAATAAAAGCAATAAAAAGTGGATAACCCTTTTAAAGTGTCCCTCTAATAATACTCTTCCACCAAGATCTCAAATAAAGGGTTGTCCAGAGAGACTTGATGCACAAAACTTGCAGAGTAGTGTACAGTTGAATCAGCAACCCTACCAGTCAGTGTGGTTGTGCAATATGGATTTCAAATGTCCTTGAAAAAGATGTAGTTCACATATTTAAAATGCTGATATTCATGTGGAATAGGCATGAAAAATGCATTGGGGCAGATTTTTCAATACTTACACTTAGGGTGACATGTATGTACAGGGCTGCGCCAATAGTCTGGCATTTTTTCAGCTCACAAACTGGTGTAGCCCTGTTCACTAGATTTATAACCAGATGTACTCCAAAATTAGGTGCATTATTGGGCACTTTGTAATGCTCCGGAGATCGGAGTGCATTCTAGAGGCATGTCGCACTACAACTGTATGATTCTACATACTTATGATGGGAGGACAGCAAAACTGGGCGCATTACTGCTGGAACAGGTAGATCAAGTTAAAAGTGGTTTGTCTGAGTTGTCGTTTTGGAGCTAGAAAGTGCTAAATCTGTGACTAGCAGTAGAACAGGTTCATAGATTCTGACACATTCTACACTACAAATGTGCGCAAAAAAATGGCGTCTGGGTGTTAAAAATACATACATGTCACTCTTAGTCTTACAATGCGTCACATTTATCATAGTGTTGGTAAATCCGATACATATTAGAACTATCTAGTCTAACTTAAAGGGGTTGTCTCACTACAGGGATTGCATTTTATGTTAAAGATCTTGCAAAAACAAGTCACTTTGCAATATGTATCCATTAACATTATACTGCCTATTATGAGATATCCCCTCTTGTATGGGCTGTATCAGCTCCTAAAGGTCGCTATAGCAACAGACCTGTTCAATCCTCATGATAGGCTGTCGGCACTGGTTGCTATAGCTACAGATCTGGCTTCTACTGCAGCCTAGTAGCAGCCAGTAAACACGCCCCTGAATTCAAAATGAAACCAAGAAAACAGGACTGTGGTGAGATGAATCAATTTAGTGAGACAACCCCTTTAACACCTTTTATAACGTGGCTTACTTTATGCTACTAAGTGCACCAACATTTTGGTGTATTTTTTGTCACACACTAAGCCACACCCCATTTATAGAAAGCCACACCCTTTTGTCAAAGCCTCACCCCTTTTGTTGGAATGGATGCATAAGTGTCTAGCATAGCAACCAATCAGAGCGCCCTTTTCATTTCTTATAGTGCTCTGTACAAATGAAAGGGACGCTCTGATTGGTTGCTATGGGCAACAAAGTGAGTTTTAGACCTAGAGAGTTTTCATACATGTGGTGGCCCTCTGTGTCTGAAATCCCAGTTACCTAGTGCTGCTCTTAGATGAGGAGTGGATACAATGTCATCCCATCTCGTCAATGCTTTGTGAGCTGAACAACATGACCTCCAGAATAATGCATTGTAGAAAGCTCTCAGAGTTCTGTGTGTAGTGGCTTCTGAGCCACTTAGCTCACAGAGCATTGCTTTTGCCTAAACTAGATAAGTTATAATCAACTCAGCTGACATCTGGACTAGAAGTGTTTGTTTTGCCTTTGTTCATTTGATATTTTTGGTCTTTATTTAGCATGTAAAAATAAATTAATTAATCCAAACTATTCTATACAATGGTCACCAGTAAATAATACATATACCAGGCTGCAGTGTCGGACTGGGGGATCTGGGGCCCACAGGGGAGTTGATCTTCGGGGGCCCACCCTACTGTACTTAAAAATATTACCGGCCTCTCGGACATAAATTGGGGCCCATTTTACCACATAATACAGTGTACAAAACAGAACTGTATTGTGTAGTACAATAGCAAGAGAGTCACATATCTGTCTATCTCACATACAGTATCTGTCTGTCTCACACGTCTGTCAGTCTAGCATATCATAGACAAATGGCTAAGTAGCTCCATCCACATCCCCCCCCACCCACATACAATATCCCCCCCCACCCACATACAATATCCCCCTCCCACCCACATACAAAATCCCCCTCCCCCACATACAACATCCCCTCCACCCACATACAATATCCCCCTCCACCCACATACAAATCCCCCCCAGGTTTCCCTTGGGACGCCCCCCCCCCCTCACTAAAAAAACCCCACAAAAAAGTAAAGAAAACCCAAATCACGGGGTCAGGTGTTCCCTCACTCTTAAAATCGGGACACATCACACTGCACTAACCCCCCCGATAAAACCTAAAAAACTCTATATGGAGACCATAGGGGTCAGACACCAGCCAGGTCACATCACATTACAGTGAATAAGCACTTTCCATAAAAGTGAAATAACCCCTGAAACAGGGACTCACCGGAGACTTACTGATGACGTTCTCTTCTCTTGGTCGTTCTTTTCTCCCCTTTTCTCATCCTTTCCACCCGTCATGATTACTTGTCCCCCACCACTCTCCCTAAAAATTTACACACAATATCTTAGAATCCTCACTTTTTCCACATTCTTTCCCATCCCACCCAACAAACTACCCAGGGGGGGGAGAGGGCAAGCCATAAATTAGAGGCCTAAATTTTCCCGAGGGGTTGGGGGTGGGGAAGGAACTAAAAACCCGGGATAATTCAGGAGTAGACAGCAGTTAGGTCCCCCTTTTTGGTATATACAGGGAGTTAGGGGCCCCCTTTTGGTATAAAAAAGGGAGTTAAAGCCTCCCTTTTTGGGTTATACGGGAGTTAAGGCCTCCTTAGGAAAATACAGATTAAAGGGGGCTCTTTTTGGATTTTACAGGGATTAGGGTCTCTTTTAGGCATATACCTAAAAAATAGTTGTATACCTACTTTGTTAGGGCCTCCTTTACTAGTGTGGGAGTAAGTTAGCCCCCCCCCCCCTTTTACACGCTTATGTGTGCAGGGAAGTCAGGGGCCCCTTTAGCTAGTGTATCAGTTAGTCAGGGCCTCCTTTAGCTAGTGTGTAGGTACGTCGGGCCCTCTTTATGTAGATCCGGGACCCCCTTTAAGTAGTCAGTCCCCCCCCTTAGTAGTCAGCCCCCCCTTAGTAAGCCAGGCCCCCCTTTATGTAGCCAGGGTCCCCCATTAGTAGCCAGGGGCTCCCCATATAGGCCAAGGCCCCATTAGTAGCCAGGCCCCCTTTAATGATGTCAGGCCCCATCTATAACCTAGGGCCCGCCATTAGTAGCCCAGGCTCCCTTAATAGTCCAGAGGCCCCCATTTAGTAGCCAGGGCCCCCCTTAATAGGGCCCCCCTTATAGCCAGAGCTCCCTGAATAGTCAGGGCCCCCCCATAGTAGTACAGGGCCCCCAATAGTACCAGGGGCCCCCTTGAATTAGTCCCAGGTCCCCCCATATATTCCAGGGGCCCCCAAATAGTAAAGCCACGGGCCCCATTAGTATCCAGGGGGCCCCCTGATAGTAGGCCCCCCATAGTAGTCAGGCCCCCAATAGTAGTTCAGGGTACCCTAAAATAGTCAACCATGGGGCCCCCATTAGTTCAGCCAGGCCCCCTGAATAGTCAGTGACCGCCCGAGAATAGTCATGGGGCCCCCAATATAGCCAGTGGCCCCCTGAATAGTCAGGGCCCGCGCCTTAGTAGCCAGGAGGCCGCCCATTATACCAGGGCCCCCTGAAATAGCGTCAGGGCCCCCATTAGTGCCAGGTGTGACCCCCCTGAATAGATAAGGCGGCCCCCCAATAGTAAGTCAGGGCCCCCTAGATAGTTTAAGCCAGGGGCCCCCAATATAGCGGGGGCCCCATTAGAGCCAGGGCCCCCTGATATCGTCAGTGGCCCCCTGAACAGTCAGGTCCCATTAGTCAGAGCCAGGGCCCCCCCGCTAATAGTTAAAAAAAAAAAGACAAAAAACAAACCAGCACTTACCTGTCTCCGGCTCCCGCACCTGGCAGGTCCCGGCCGCATCGTAGCTCCCCACCGGCTCCTTCCGCCCCCATGCATATGTTTTGCGGCGGGTGAGTAGGATGTCAACCGCCCCTGCCTACGGTCACTAGTAGGGGGCCGGCGCCTGGCAGGCTAAGTGCCTGATCACGACTTCTCATCCTGCCAGGGAGAACAGACTGGAGCGCAGGCGCTAGTAGTGTGGTGTGCTTCCTTCTGACTAACCGAGCATGCCCCTTGTAATTCGGGGCACACTAGATCCCCAACTCCCATGGCCGGTCCTCTAGGGCAGCTCGGGAGACGCGGGTCCCGGGCCGTCAGGGACCAGATCGCGCAGGACGGCCCCGGGAGCGCGACGGCACTGCCGTACCAGGGCTCATAGCGTGCTCGGGGGGGGGGGGCCCACCGGGGAGTCCCCGTTCGCGCCCGGCGGGCCCAGTCCTGAGCCTGCCCAGAGTCTTTTATATGTTTTTTTTATTATTTTTCCCAGTGGGGATTTATGGTGACATGATCCACAGAGGGCCTTTTTTATGTGGACACTATAAATCTGATGTAAGAGAGGTCATTGCCTGAGAATTGAATGTATACAAGGGTGTTTTCTTTCACTGCCAATATACTCATATATTGAAAATGGTCAAGAATGAAATATTAGACAGTCAGAAGGAAACTGGACCAACACGCATCTAACAGATGCGTGGCGTGTGTGCGTTTACATTGCCTTGCCAATGTTAAAACATGCATGTGCTTCAGACAAGTGATACGCCGAGTTTGTTTAACTGTGGCTGTCTTTCTTGCGCTTTTCAGATCAGACTGACAGGTCTAAATTCCTTTGGGAACGGATCCGAAAGACGCAGCAGGCACCCTGTTAAAATCTATAGGGTGAAATCCTGCTGCATCCAAACATGCACCTGCGTCTTGGATGTGTGTTGGATGCATTTTTGGATGCCGTTTTCGGAACAAAAACGGATGCCCATCACTCTGTGATGGCTGAACAATCCTAAGAAACACAGCAGGGGACAGTAATGTTCACCAAGAACAGCCAACAGCTACAAGCCTTACGAGCGGAGAGAGAGGTGGTCTGCCAATCTAATGGTATGTTCACACTCGTCTTATGTGTGCCCAACCGTATTTGACGCGCATGCCGATTTCGCCACGTATTGCGCTTTATAAGCTGCGAAATGCGCACCGCAATTACAGTAATTCCTAGCTCTCAGAGAGAGCTATGAATTACACATCCGCTCCCTGGGCGAATAATACAATCGTAGCATACGCCTGGGGCAAGAATGATTGTCAATTGTTTTTCTTAGAGGCTCGCTACGCGCCGCTGACAATGCATGTCAGTGAGGCCGCCCCCCCTCCCCCCTTAGCTTGGAAGTACGCGCTGATCAGTACGACTTCCAAAACACACGGCGTATTGTGGTGCGTACAGTACACACCGCAATTACGCTGTGTGATCATGTACACACACAGGGGATAAGAATTGCTCTAACTCTGAAATAAAGCAACATCAGAACAGCAATGTATTTGATAATGGTCTTTATTTACCTTTGGCTACATGTTTAAAGCTGAGAATACCCCTTTAATTACATGAGCAGAGCTCCTAGCTTCCAGTATACGTGTTGTGAGTGTTTATACTGAAGTAAAGCAGGGAAAAGATGCAGTTTTATATCATTTTGCTATAACAGGGCTGTGAAGAAAGAGAACATGCAGTAACCTTGGAAGAATTATCTACTTTTTTTTACTAGATCATAAATAAAAATACAGCATATCTCAGGTTACGTCTGTTCTTTCTGGAAATCTACGCAGCGTTTACTGAGCCAGCAACCTTGTTTATTTAACAAAGGACCAATCTCAAATAAAAGAAATTCATCCATGCAATCCATGACCAGTGACACCCATAGAGGCATCCATAAATTTACAAAATGACACACCTATTGAAACTGGAGATGGGCACATGGGTACAATGCTGTGATTCATCTGGTTACAACTTCTTAACCACCAATGCTGCCAATATTCATAGTATTCATAGTGCTAGTCCTAATCATCCCCCTAATGGCTATCTTCACAGTAGTACACATATTATATTCAGTACAATTATTCTACTCTTGTCTCATTATTGTAGCCCCTCTTTATACTGTATACACAGCAATAACTTCAAAAAATGAATTCTATTTCTCTGCTTTCCTATAGGAATGCAAGAACCCATGTTGCGATGCTGCCACCTGCAGGCTCACTAGTGGATCACAGTGTGCCCAAGGATTATGCTGTGACAATTGCAAGGTAATCCAATCCATCATATTAAGTTTCTTATAATCACATGTTTTTTTGTAATAAAAATAACTATTAATTCAATAGCAATAAGACTATTCGCCCATTTTTAGTATCTATCAGGCCATTTACACTCATTGTGATTACTATAACAGTCATCCTACATCCGTTGTCTTTAAAGCATGTTAAAAACCTGTGCATTTAGGCTTTGTTCACATTAGTATGAACATGCGGTATACAAGTTCTTCAGGCTCTAGGGTCTCAGTCTATGAGAGTATACGTCAGGTCACTTCTATTGTAGTCATGGCTGTTGGGCAGCACAGTATATGATCATAAACTTGGGGCTTTGATTTAAGCCCCCCATTAAAATCTATTACAATGATCATACACTCTGTTGTACCTATTACTACTGTGCAACTTCCCCTTACAGCCATGACATGTACCCCTTTCCCTATGGTAAGAAAGTTGTCTTCATGGGACGACGCACTTTAAATAATAATAATAATAATAATCTTTATTTATATAGCGCCAACATATTCCGCAGCACTTTACAATTTAGAGGGTATACATACAGACATTGCACATTAACAGAACTTTACAAATGGAGACACAAGGTAATGAGGACCCTGCTCGCGGAGAGCTTACAATCTATTATGGTGAGTAATTGGTGAGACAAAGGGTTAAGAATTGCAAGGTTTACCCAATGTCCATCGATAGTTTCATAAATAGGATGTGGGTTTACATAAAAATTGGGTGGACCCTGTCCGACCCTACATTACATCTGATATACAGATAGTGCCTGTGAGTGCCCTAGTGTTAGGGAGTGACAAATGTTGTATAGCAGTTAGGGTGATCTTTGTTATGCGCCGGGCCTGAGAAGCATAGGTTTTTCTCAGGCCCCTACTTAAAACAAAGAGAGTTTGTGAATGTTCCTGATCGCCCGTGCGTAGCATATTCCATACGAACTGGTGCGTATGCACTATGTGAAATCCTGGAGATAAGGCGGTCATGTCGAGTGTTCGAAAATTGATTAGAAGGGAATGTAGTCTTGAAATCATCAGCAGAGCGTAGAGAGCGGGTCGGGTGAGTAGAACAGAGTAAAGAGGGAGGAGGATGTAGGGGGAGGAGCAACACTGTGGGATGAGCATATTGTGTGAGGATGTGAAGAGTTTATGTTGTATTCTGTACTGAATATGTAGCTCAGTGCAGTGACTGACACATGGGTAGTAGGCATCAGTATAGCGGCTGTAAATAAAGACAAGCCTGGCAGCTACGCATTCAGTACGAATTGAAAAGAGGGGCGTGAGTTTGCTAGAGATGGTAGGGCCGAGAGAGATAACAGAGTGGTCTGGGGGAAGTTGCACGTCACAGAGACAATACGAGATGAATAAGAGCAACAAGTGAGGTCTTGAGCTGGTATTCCACAGTGAGAAAAGTAAAGGATTTATGGAGATGTTCTTGTGATTGTTCAGATGACAGGAGCGGGCAAGGAGGATTGGATATGAGTGGGTGAAGCACACGATTAAGAATCTATGTATTACTCCAAGACAGGCGGGCCTTTGCCTATGCGTGTTATGGTGGTGCTCACAGAACTGAGACAGAAATGGCAGTAGGTTGTGTTAGAAGATGTGGAAAGACAATAATTTCAGTGTTAGTGAGGTTTAGAGATTTTCAGAATGGAGGAGAGTACATGATGTAAGAGACGCGCGGAACATACAGTCACTGGACTTGTTATCTGATAGCCATGAGCGAGGAGAGATGTCACGGGACGTAGGAGTAAAAATGGGTGTACAATCAGTCGATAGAGATTGTACTGGAAGCCGAAAGTCTTCTGAGTGAGGAGTTTGTCCAATGGGAGGATGTGTAGAGGTGAAAAAAGGATCAGACCAGAAGAACGATCCCTGAGGAACCCCGACAGGCAAGAGGAAGAGGTCAAGAGTTGAGGGTAGAACCTGCAAATGAGACACTGGAAGGAGCGGTCAGAGAGGTATGCAGGAGAACAAGAGAGACGGTGTCCCTACACGAGAGGCCAAGTGGTCTGAGCATGGGGAGGAGAAGGTGGAATGATCCACAGTGTCAAATGCTGCACAGAGATATCCAGGAGAAGCACAACGAGTAATATGCCCAGTAGATTTGGGCAGTGAGGAAATCATAGAGACACTCTTTCAACTAGAGCAGTTTCTGTTGATGTCAATGGGTACCGGCAAACCTGATTGCAGACGGGTCAAGAAGAGACAGTTAGAGTAGAGAATATATCTGTATTCTAAACCGAGAGTAGACCAAGCGTGTCCATGAATTTACAGACAGAACACACAAGGGGCATGTACTTAGAGACTGGTCGCTAGTTAGCAAGCTGCAGATGGGTCTCCAGAGGGAGGGCTTTTTATAGTAAAGGGGTTATGAAGGCATGTTTAAACGAGGAGATGGAAAGATCCCAGGTGTAGTGAGAGAAAGGTTAAAGATTGCGGTAGGTGAGAGATGATAGCTGGAGAAGATAGTGACTGGACACGGGATGGGATGAAATAGGGGGTCACTAGTAGCGGTGGTGGGCGAACAGATGAAGAGAAGCCCTGAGACACTTCTTCTTCTGTCAGATGGGTCAATGGGCCTGAGAGCAGGACTAGATGACGTGCCGGATGGGGACCGGGATGGGGTTTCTCTGAGGATTGAGATGAGATATTTTTGCTGGATACTGTCTATTTTTGTCATTTGAGAATGATAGCAGGATCTTCAGCACAAGTTCAGTGACCGTGGCCTGAGCTTTTGGGCGAGGAGGTAGTGGAAAGTGTCCAAACAGCGTCTTTTGGGTTGTTATGTAGTGTGGAGATATCAGCACATGTCTATAACTCATACTTTCTCCTAAGTATTGTAAACTTTAAAGGGGTTTTTCTATCTGAGACATTTATGGCATACCAACAACATAAGTGTCTTATAGGTGTCGATCCCACCCTTGGGACCTGCACCTGCAATATCTTGAGACGGGACCCTTAAACTTCTGCAGAATATACAAAACGGAAAGGTGGTCACGTATGCACAGCACTCTCCATTAGCTCTTTTCTGTCACATGGCTTAACTGCGGAGCGTAATTTCGCCCCGCAATTACGCCGTGTGGCGGGGGCAGGGCGGGAGCGGGGGAGCGAGCAGGGGGGCGGCACTTCGCCGTCCATAGACAGTCATTGCTGGGGCGCGTATAGCGCTAAAAGTGCCCTGTAAATTATCTCCCCCCTGGGCGTATTCGCCGAGCAGGGAGAGGAGACGTAATGCATATTCTCATAGAACTGTGATTACTGTAGTTACTGGGTCGGTTTCAGCCCGTAATTTGGGCGCACTTGGGCGCGCATTCGGACTAATTACTCCCAGAATAAGCCTGTAACAGGGCCTTACATCTGCTTACAAAAGGGGGTAACGTACCAGCTGACAGGTTCGTTAATCCCCGGGGCTTTTCCGTGGCAGAACCATATGAATATCATGCAGTACATGTATTGTGTATTTGGTCATTTATGGTATCCTCATAAGAAGTGTTTACTGATTTATTTTCTGTTTTTTATTCAGTTTAAGGTTAGCGGAACACTTTGCAGATCTGCAGCTAATATGTGTGACCTTCAGATACTGAATGATCCATGCCTTTTTGTCCCGTTTATGTTTTTTATAATGAATGGTTACCCCTGCAACAATTCAGCTTTATACTGCTATAACGGAGTGTGCCAGAACTACGATGATCAGTGCCGGGCTCTGCTGGGTGCAGGTAAACATTTATTCATCATAAATACTTGTTTTAAAGGGTCCACCTAAACTGCTGGAACCCTCACTATCTGGACTACTAGACTGCTCAATCTCTAGCCTTGGTGGAGAAGTTGCCTTGCATTAGCAGTCAAACTATAAATAAATAGGAGATACAAAAACAGTCAAGTAATGCAAGAGCAACCACTCACCTCTGTTCCCTGGGGTTCCAGAGGTCATGATATTCACCGATGACACTTATATGACATAGATCAAGATGATAAAAGTCATTAGTGCGAATTTTAATGCAATAGCTTCATAGTGATGATTGTTTATTCTCTCACAAAGGTGCTAGAAGAGCTAATAATGTCTGCTTTGAAAGCATGAACATCAAGGGAGATCAGTATGGAAACTGTGGGATTATATCCGGAAAACCCCAAGCATGTACAATAGCGTAAGTACTTATCATTAAAGGGGTTTTCTCACTACCTTAATTCGTGCACATTCTGTCCGCTCACAGCATTTTAAGTTTCAAAACATGGGACGTGCTAAAAAAGGTTGGGGGTGTCTTCAGACTGCCGGCTTTATCATGCCCACAGGCCATGCTTGCTCCCCGGGAATGCGGGCTCATTTTACTGAAGAAAGGGGGGAGGATTTAGGGGGGGAAAAAAAACCCCGATGGTTTTTTAAAGGATGAATGAAAAAAGGCCCCGGTGGAGAAGCATTTGACCCCCGAACACTGCCCGACAGGTCCCCCGCTAATTGTCTTACCCTGTAACCTGTGAGTGTACAGGAAACAGGACAAGGGGGGCCCGGTCAGTGTTGCTGAAGCAGGGGGGCCTAATCAGTTTGGCATAATAAGATTATTCCACCTGTGTTTGGGCCCAAAGGGGACTTTTTTGGTTTTCCAAATGGGGTTTATAAATCCCTTAAATTTTGGGGACCGAAAAAGGCGGGTCCCTGACTTTGAAAGTATTCTACATGCATTATACCAGGGCAACAATTTCAGGGTGTATTCTCCCACACTAAAGCAAAGGAAAATGTTAAAAAAGATACATACAGTTCCTAACAAAATTTAAAAGAAATCTTTAGATTGCTCTAGAAAATGCCATACACTGGACTTTTACATTTTATTTTGTAGTTGAACCCCCTTTTCCTAATTTACCCTGATGAATACCACTAGCTTATATGTAAAGCTACATGTGGTTCCTTATCTTCTGATCCCTGCTGTATGCCCAGGTAGCAGATTACAGTCACATGTGGGGGTACTACTATATCCAAAACCCCACTAACAATTTGGGGGTAGGGTTGTCTCCAGAGGACGGGGTGAGCCCCTTTCTAGAGGTTTCCCCACCCCCTCAAGGCAAACTTATGGAAAGAATTTTTTTTTTCCCCAACTGCTTTCTTTTACAAAGGGGGGGAAAGGCCATGGAGAAAAAACACCTGTGGAATCTTCTCCTTTCTCTTATTGTGAAAGAACATTAGCAACATCTACTAAAGATACATACCTTCAACAAAATGCATGCCTTATTTCCAGAAAGGCCAAATCTGTCTCAGGATTTCAGTTCCTGGAATTGACACAATTTTTGGAGGAGGCTGATATTAGCAAAACCAATCAGAAGAAGTGGGAAATACATTGTCAGTTTTTCAAGATCCATCTGTAGACCTTCATCTATCAGAAAACAAGTCCATAGTAAGCTCACCAAAATCCTAAATATAAATTAGCAGGTATTCGCTCAGAATAAGTCTAAAGCCAAGGAATGAACCATAAAGTTGGCTGGAACCTGATTATTTCTTAAGATCAGGACCAATGGCCTCATTACAGTCCAGAATCCATTGCATGCATGTAACCCCCGTTTTTTTTGAACCAAGTTTTTTGGGCTATTTTTTCACATGCATGACCTTTGCTTTTTTTGCGCAAAATTTTTCTACTATATTTGCATTTTTGGAAACCCTTGACTTTTTACAGAAGATTTTATTTTTCTATGTTCTTTGCATGCTCAGATCTTCCATAACAAGTATTCATACAGTGCTTGCATAAGACCCCGTGAATACCATTCCCCAACACCTATTTTCCCACTTTGAAATGTTGTGAAATGTACTCATTTAGTAAATATCTGAGCAGTGCAGAAGGAAAGCAGCACTTCAGAGAACATTAAAAACTGTTTAGGTTATGCCAGCTATAATTCAAAACTAAGACTGAATGGACTGAATTTTTTTTGGATAAATGGTAAGGGGGCCCTATGTAATCCATTATAAGACCTTTAAATTCAACTAATTGATTATATTGAAATGAAATACCTAGGACTTTCCTGTTAATTCCAAGAATGTTGTAATTTATGTATCATTTTCCTTTTTCATGCAGTAACAGTCTATGTGGTAAACTACAGTGTACAGGAAAATATGTGCAACAACCGAACACCACTATCATTCTCCCTAACTACAATGGCGAAATGTGTATTAGTGTAGACTATAACCTGGGCCCTGATGTACCCGACCCCGGACTGGTCCACCAGGGAACATCATGTGCAGAAGGAAAGGTCAGTCTATGCGTGGCAATGTGTCATATATGTGTGCTTCATTTTTAATACACTGGTCTTATTCTGGTCCCAAGGTAGCAATTTTTGGCAGCAATATTTTTTTTTTATGTTATTATAATATATATATATATAAAAATTTTTTATAATATATATATATATAATTTTTCCCAAGAGCTATACCTTTTTTATGTTAACACAGCCTTTTGAGGGCCTGTTTTTTTTATAAAAACTTAGATGCCCTGACAAAAGGGGCAGCTAATAAAACGCAAGGACCCAGTGGGTATGGACCAGGCTTAGCGCTTGAAAACTGCACAAGTGTGGCCATCTCCCCTTCCTAAGCCAATGGGGCCGCCCCAAAGGATTTTTTTTTTGGCGGCAGAACCCCCTTTTTAAAGGAAGTGTCACAGAAATGACATTTTTTTTAATTCGGTTTTTTTTATAAAAATTTTTATTTATTTGTTTCACTATTTTCCATATTACTATCAGGTTTTTTTTTTTTTATGCTGAAATCTTGCAGCTTTCACTTTGGCTGTTAGGCCTAATAATAAAAAATGAAACCATTCTAAAGATCCAAGCAAAAAAAAACAAATCAAAATAATAAAAATGTAAATCTTTATGAATAATTATTAAATACAAATGAAAAGTAATTAAAATATGGTGAGAAATGAAGAGGTACAGACCACCAAATGAATAATGTGACATAATCACATGAAAACATCACCAAGGTATGTTATAGTAAGAGAATGGATATAACTATATCTATGCCAAAAAGTAAAGTGCACCGTGCAAAAATAAACTCATGCATAAATAAATAAATCCATCTATATACACAATACCCATAAATACACAAATAGCAGTGAGATGTCATTTATAAAGTCTGTATACATAAAAAAATAATACATTCTAATACATACATAAAGGTAAAAACACACAAGTGCATGTGTAAATGCAAAAAGTGTGATCGTGTAATATAATATATGCATAAAAATATAGTAGAACCAAACCCACAAATTCAGACTAAACAAAATACAATCAAGTAAAATTACCCAGATGGTGGCCAAAAATAAACTCCCTATAGGCCTAATAATAGTCTGACACTTCCTGTTCTGTAGAGAAAACTTTTCAGCAGTCTCCTCATTATCAACACAGACCGGATTACACTAAAAGGTGACACCAATGTCTATAAATAACACAGGGTCCACCATTAACAATAGGAAATGGTCACAACTTCCTCTCCTTCCTCTCTGGACAATTCCCAGGTCTCTCCTATGGAAGTCAACAAGTTTGCTCCTGTTCACAGGCTCCTATGTCTATATAGCTGCTGTAAAGCATCTCTCTAAATGCTGCTAAAAGTAGCTCAGGCAAGATGGCTGCCCCATAATCGTATACAGACAGAATTAATCATCTACAATCAGAAAATAAAAACCGCTAATAAGAGAGAATATTTATCTTGTTTTAATTAGTAAAAAAAATATTGCTCATAGAGACCCTTTAAATTCACGGAATATCCGTGATAATAGAGCATTGAATCATAGGGTATATTAGAAAGTTGCATAACTTTTAATGCATAATATTTACGTAAGACTGGGTAACACTTTTTTTTCTTCAGCCTCACAGTGATCATTTTCTTGACAGGCTTGTGTGAACTATCAGTGCCAGAATGCCTCTGCATTAAGTTTCACTTGTGACATCAAAGGAAAATGTAATGACCATGGGGTGAGTAATTTTTCCAAATGACCATTTACTGCAGGTCCTGTGATTTCTTCACCTATCTCAAAATTTGTAGCAAAGAGATTAATCCCTCATAGGACGTGCTGAAGTTTAATTTTATTCAACACATGCACATCACACATGGTCCTTTTTCAAGCATCCCTGCATAATTTGAAAGCTGTCTGTTCAAAAACTGCACTAAACAATAAGGTGTGAACAAGGCCATTTGCTAAATAGGCTATACGCTCAGACTACATAGCAATATATTTTGTTAGATTTTCTTTTATGGCAATATCACAGAAGATTGGCTGTTTTCCTTGTAGTAGTGGTATATTTTTTCTGAATTAATTACATTGTGTAAATTCTTCTTTAACATCAGGTGTGCAATAACAATGGAAACTGTCACTGTAATAATGGCTGGGCCCCCCCGAACTGCGACAGATCAGGCTATGGTGGTAGCATTGATAGTGGCCCCACACACATTGGTAAGTGCATATGTGCTACCTCTATTGGTTTTATTATGTTTTATTGTATTGCATTCAGGCCATATCCAGGTGGAATGCATGTTAACCACACTGTAAACCACTATTCCCGCTGTAAATTTGTATTCTCTTATTAAGTTGAAATGGATAAAATGTGCACAATATCCACACATAATCCATGATTCTTAAACTAAAGAATTGGAAAATGTGAAAATCCACTGCAGAGTGAGTTTACTGCAGATTAGAAAATATGCAGCGTAGCCTGCTTTCCATGCAGATTTTTCCTTGTGAAGAAGAAAGCTAGCAGCATTCGATGCAAGTAAAAAGAGGTTCCTGTAATGACACTTGGCAGGAGTTACAGCATGGACATAAGTAGAAGAATGATAAAAAGCTGACGCGTTTCATGCCACAAAGGGCTCTTAGTCATCGCAGGTTTTTTCTTGTACATCTGGATGATATGAAAGCAAACATGCACAACAAATACAGCATGTGCAAGAATTAAATATGTGGATTAATTTTCATCTGGATTTACTACATGTATACATCTTAGGGTATGTTCACATGGCGTAACTGTGTCGTGCACAGTACGCGCCGCAATACGCCGGGTGATATGGGAGCGCGTAGTCCTGAAGCACGAGGGGAGAGGGCGCAGCCCACCGGCCCCATAGACATGCATTACTCGCAGCGCGTAATCGCCGCAAGTAATTGACATGTCACTTATCTCCCCACGCATACAATACGATCGCATTGTACGCGCGGGAGGACGAAGCGTAATCCATAGTGAGAACTATGGATTAGCCTAATTGCGGCGCGCATCTTGCCGTGTATTAATACGCGCCGAAATGCACGCCGAATTTACACCGTGTGAACATACCCTTAGCGTGCTTTCACACAGTGCTTTTTTGTGGGGTTTTGGTGCATTTTTTTCACTTGCAGTACTGCACTGCAATGTAACTGCCTTTATCAATAACAAGCTCCTTTCAATTACCTAAATTGTTTGGAAAGGTAGTAGGGTGCTTTCACACACTGCAGTTTTGGTGCAGTTTTAACTGAGCTCCAATTAAACTGTCTTTATTACCAGCAAGCACCCTATGGGTGCTTTCACACAGTACGTTTTTTTAATGCGTTTTTTGGCTGCTTTTTTGGGCCGAAATGTACGGCCTTAAGTGCTGTGCCTGTCTGCACAAAAACGCATGAGAAAAACACACCAAAATCGCACCTGTGTGTGAAGCACCTTTAGGGTATGTTCATACGATGTACGCGCTGCAGTACTTCGTGTGTTTCGGAAGCTTGCGCTGATCAGCGTGTACTCCCACAGCGCGGGGAGGCCGGCAGCGCGCCGGCCCCATTGGCATTTATTACTCACGGCACGTATTCAACACAAGTAATTGACATGTTACTTATCTCCCCAATTGTATTGTTCTATGAGAACTATGAATTACCGTAATTTCGGTGCGCATCTCGCCCATATTAGAGCGCAAATACGCTGCGAAATGCGCGCCGAAATTACCCTGTGTGAACATAGCCTTACAAGTGAGTAATCAATTATTGTGTTGAGGGTGCTTTCACACAGCTGCTTCCAATCCTGGCTATTATCTGCGGGTGCTGGCTGTCAATAACAGTGAGTGAGCCTGCTCCACTGCACCTCCATGACGGGCTCATAGAAATCCATTTGCTTGCTGCCAAGACAACCCTATTCATATGAATAAAATGTATGCAATACAATTTGCCACGAGTACATACCCTTGTTATGAGAACATTGAATCTGCCTCTTGTGTTTCCAACTTCTAGTCTCTGAATTTTGTTTTCCCTAGACACCTCCTTACGTGATGGATTGCTCATATTCTTCCTGCTGGTTCTGCCAATCCTCATCCTCATAATTGTGATATTCATAAAGAGAGATGCAATTAGAAGGAAGTTTTGTCGGAAGAGAAGACACAGGTATTTGTGATACCGCTATGTCTACAAAAGTATATAGAAATCCTAGTGCCCCATACCAAATTTTAGAATGGGCTCAACCAAATGTTGCTTCTATAATAAAGTTAGTCTATTAGTCCATTTTGAGTACAAAATACTTTAAAATCTGTGTATAGATAGATAAATAGACAGGATTATATATATATATATATATATATATATATATATATATATTATACATATATATTATATATATATAATATTTATATATATATATAAATATAATAATATATATAACATTATTCAACACCCTAATACAGATACATTAGAAAAATACCAAGCTTTAGAATGGGCTCAACCAAATATATTGCTTCTATAATAAAGCTGAAGTCTATTAGTCCATTTTAAGTACAAAATTCTTTCAAATCTGTATTTTATATATAATAGACTTCAGCTTTGTTACAGAAGCAATATATTTGGTTGAGCCCATTCTAAAGTTTGGTATTTTTATAATGTATCTGTTATATATATATATATATATATATATATATCAATCATTATTCAACACCCTAATACAAATATATTATAAAATTACATATATATTAGAATGCTCTATATTTCTAACTCAATAATTAACATTTCTGCCTACATGAAGCCACCCAAATTGAATATGAGTTCATAAACTTTGAACACAATGGGAAAAGTATAAATATGTAGTAAGTTTCCCTGGTGACAGGTGCAGTAAGCCATTGTGTCATGACAAGAAGGAATTGCAGTTTAAAGGAATACTTCCATCAGAAAGGGGTAATTTTTTTTAGCTCTGCAGTCCTGAATTTTTTTTTTTTAATCTTTGTTTTTTTTTAATTTTAGCATTCCTTTGCAATGAAGAATTAAATATAAAATTTTGCCCTTCTCGAGCAGTGATAATAAAATGATTAAACAATTTCTGAATGGCAGGGCAGACTTATCTCAGTTTACTTCTACTATAAGAGAAAGAACTTACCTGCAAGGTAGTCCCATTCTAAAAGTTGGTAGAGGGCTGTAATGACAGCATGACAGCTCTGTTGTTCTCTGGATTAACCTAGATAAAGATGGCCTGCACCAACAGGGTAGTGATAAGAGCAATAAATAAACATATTGGGGAAACAGAGCAGATACTGTCACATTTGATACAAAAATAGTGCAACGTTTCATCTGTCGGTCAGAAGGTGTGATCTATAATCTCACATGTGAATTGCAGTATGTAGGCAAAACTACACATGACATTCAGAGAACAGTTGGCGGACATGTAAGGGACATCATACATAAAGCTGACACACTGATGTCCCCCATGTAGTAAAAGGTTGTCCTAGCTCACAAGAATCTGTCTCATAATAAACTCATCTTTGCAGCTGATCTTTACTTGTTACCAGTTAGAGCATGGAATAAGGTAGTTGAGGAAATTTAAAGGGTTTTTCCCTCACTTTTTTGGGAAAATGCTGTCGATTCAAATGTCCACAACTAGCGTGGTAGGCCGTCCTTGTAACTGTCCACCCATACTGTTCCATACCTAATGCATCCATCTGCTTTACTAGAAGATTGTAGTGTTGGGTGTTGCTTTTATATATGATACCTTGCATGTTTTTTTCCTCACCTTCCAATAAACCTTTACCTTTTTTAATTCTGTTGCTCTATGGCCGTCTTCACTTCATGTTATTCCTGTATGCTTGATCTTTGTATAAAACTTCCCTGTAACACCAAACATGATCATATGGGTTAGTAAGACAGTATACTCTTTTTGTAGTATGGGAAAAGCTTATAAGACTTACATGCAAAACTTTTTTTATCAGGAAAAAAAAACTATATGAGTATTTTATATTTTCTACTGTACAATGAGAGCCTTTGGGTAATGGGTTTCACTGTATCTACGTCTCTGTATCACTCTGCCTACATAATGACACTAAGGTCCACATGTATGAAAACTGTCTTGGTGTTAGGCTATGTTCACAAGGCTTAAATTGGGATGTATTTCGGCCCGTATTTTGCGGCGTACTGCGCTCAATACGGGCAAAAACTCCCAGCATTACGGTAATCCAAGTTCTCTAGAAACTTGGATTACGTCTCCACCCCCCGCTCGCACAAAACGCAAGGGGGGAGAGGGGCTTAAATGGGGGAAATGTTATTTTTGGGGGCCGGGAGGGTGCCAGCCTCCCCCCAAAAAGGGGGTTGGGCGAGCTCCCGAAGTCCCCCCGTAATTGTGGGCTAATTACCCCTGCAATGATGGTAAAACTACCTAAGACTCTTTGTTTTCCCCCAAAAACCCAATCAGCTCTCCTTTTATTTTATATGCTTAAAAAATGAAAAAGGGCATGATTGGTTTCTATGGGTAACCAAGAAAGTCAGTTTCCATACATGTCCCCTTAGTGATCTACTTTAGGCAGTACAGTGTACTACACAGTGCATCTGCAACAATAATTCCCTCAATGGTATATGTGCCACTATATGAGACTTTACTTACAATTTATTAAGGTGCAATTGGTGTGGTATTTTGGTGAACAGCCACTTTTACTGAAGACACCCGGTTAGTATGTGAATACTGATTCATTTCATATTTTGCCTCTAAAAAATTTATTTTCTAAACAGAGGTGGAAACGAGACACGACAAGTACAGAACACGAATGCCAATCACAACCGTAATGCCTATGAGAATCGTAATGCCTATGAAAATCGTAATGTTTCTGACAATCGTAATGCTGCCAGAGACATGCCAAGGAAACCAGGTAAAACATGCCCCACTGGATATACACAATTGCACATACACTACTCGCAAAAAGTTAAAGGGTTTGTCTGTGATTTACAAAAGCTCGTTGATCCGTTGGGGTATAATTAGAAAAATAAAAAAAAGGATACTCGCCTCCGTGAAGCTCCCATTCCATCTCCGTCCATCGTTCATGTGACCACTCTGGCTGTGTTTTCCCAAAAGCCGAAGGTGAACGTTCCTTTGCAACTGGGGTGACACCACCCCTGAGACAGAATGGGGGCATCATGGAAGTGAGTTTACTTTTTTCCCCCATTTCTAATCATACCCCAGTGGACCAACAAGCTTTAGTAAGTCCCGGACAACCCTTTTAAGGGTATTAGGCTTTTGGTTGAAATTTCAGGATGTACATAAAATTTCTTGAATTTTTTTTTTAAACTAACTAAACAAATAAGTCCACCTCTTAAACTTAGAATGCACATGTCCAACATTTCAGTACTTTTTGCACAACTTGCTGATCTCTAAAAAGGAGCTTAATGGTAAAATTCCTAACAGGTGTATGATCCCTGAGTCGCCCAATATATTTAGGGGATCAATTTGAATTTGGGATTGAAACAGTCCTCCTCATCATGCTGTTAAGATTTTGACATCATGAGACCAAGACAGCACCTTACAATTCATCAACAGTACGTCATCATTGTGAGCAGGATGCTCTCAGACAGATGTGGCCACTGAGCTTAGAGTGTCACAGAGTTCATCAGCAGATTGCAACAAAGAGTCTGGATGAGTCACAGAAAGGCAAAGAAGTGGACGTCCTTGGCTACATCACACACCGATGACTGCTTCATTGTAAGCTGAACCAGATGATGAATGCCACACAACTGCAGGCAAGTTTAAGGGAGGTGAGAGGCAATCAAGTATCACATCAGACCATTCGTGACAAGTTACACCAGCGTGGTCTGCATGCTAGACGACCAGCAAGGGTACTTGACCTGGATGATGTATAGCGCTTTTCTTGACATCTCCAACATCGTTGATGACCATCATTTCTGCTCAGAGTGAATCGGCTTTTATCACTGAACAGCATTGAAGACTACTGGTCCCTCGTCCAGTGTAGATGCTCCCTCTCCCAAGACGATGATGCTTGTACCTGGTGGGGTGGTCAGGTCGTCTAGCATGCAGACCACGCTGTTGTAAACAGTTACAAATGGTCTGACGTGACCCTTGGGTGCTTCTCACCTCCCCTAAACATGCCTGAAGTTTTGTAAGGCCATGTTCACACGGCGGATTTGAACGCGGTTATGGCCGCAGGTTCTGACGCGGTTTCTGCAGCCAAAACCACGTCCAAATCGCGCCCAGTTTATTAACATGGTTTCCTATGAGAAACCGGGGTTAATACCACAGCCACGCGCGCATGTTTGGAACTCCCCCTGTCAATTCTTGACGGGAGTCCCACGGGGGTGTCGCCGCGGGTGTCACCGCGGTTGGTGGCACAGTTTTCCCCCTGCCTACTAATTTGCATAGGGGCAAACCCTCGCCGCAAGCCGCGCCCCAAACCACGCACCACTTGTGCCGCGTCACGCCCGTGCCAAGAAGCAGTCACTGTGTGATGTAGCCAAAGGTTTTTCCACTTCTTGCCTTTCTGTGTTTTCCGTTTCCTGTACTTTTTTGCAACTTGCGATGAAAACCAAATTCTGGCCTTTTCCTTCTGATAGCATCCTCCTGGAAGCTTCACAATGGCAAGGTACTGTTGATCAACTGTAAGGTGTTGTCCTGGTCTCATGATGTCAGAATATGAACAGCATGATGAAGAAGGCTGAATAAATCCCAAAATTTATTATTGGGCAATTCAGGGATCAAACACCGGTTGAGAATTTTGCCATTAAGCTACTTGTTAGAGATCAGCAAGTTGTGCAAAAAGTACTGAAACATTGAACAGTTAGACGTGTGCATTCTAAAGTTAACATATTCTCTCTTTTAATTAATTTAAAAAAAATTTATATATTTTTTTCAATATGTTTTTATTAAGTTCCAGTGTATGATAAGACAGACAGTGACAAAACGTACAGACATCTTGACATTGTCTTAACAATCAGAAAAAACAAAAAGAATCAAAGAATTCCATTGGAGACAGAACATTTTCTCTTTTTTTTTTCTAAACCGTTCTTATTATAATCAAGAATAACCTAATCATGATGTCGAACTCATATGCCTAGAATCTGTGTCTCAAGCTTAGTGGGATTTCAAGAAATTTTGTTTTCATCCTGAAATTTCAACCAAAAGCCAAATATTCTTTTTTTTTTTTTTAATTTTATTGGTGAAGGTATTCAGACAGAACCATTGAACACAATTAGATTATTCATAATGACATCCATAGCTAATGTTATAACCAGAGTTATCTAAGAACACATGTTTGAAATCTTGTTAGGTTCCATACACATAATCACTTTGATCACTCTCAAATATAACAACTACTCCTTCAAATTTAGATATTCCTTCTTAACCTAGAGAACACCTCCCCTCACCCCTGAAATTCCCCCAACGTTTAACCTTCCCGCGTGCACTGATACTTCCCCTTCCTAGCTACCCAAGTCCCAAAATTTTCCAAGGTACCCTTTTAAAACGCTCATAAGGTAAATTTCAGTGTACTTGAATGGTTTCCAGAATGGATTGTATTTCGGGAGGGGGTGAATAACTGTTTGGGAAATAAAAAGCTTCCATTTTTTCAGGAAACCTCTGGAGTCTTTGTCTTTGTTCCTTTCTGCTTCCAGTTTTTCCAGGTGTAAGGCTTGTTTCATTAGATCCACCATCTCTGACAAAACTGGTCTAGCCAGTGCCTCAGTATGCATTTTTTGGCTGCCAACAACGTCACGTGTGGGGATACACACTCCTTTTTGGAAGGTGACTAAGCTATCATATTTCTCTTCCCACTGTGGTGTGTCCCCCGTGACGTAATGAAACAGACACCCTGGGATCCAGAGATAAATACGAACAATTCCATGTTTCCTTTCCAAAATTTTTGGACATAAGCACAGAATCCAGCCTATCACTCTGGACAATGACCACACACAATGGAAGAGATTAGCATCCATCCTAACTCACACTTCGGGCATGCTGTTAAATACTCAGAGTTTTTTTTTCCTACTCCTCGAGTGAATTAAAACATATATTGCCACCTGTGTGCCAGCTTGAATAGAGTCCTCTCTACCCCCACTGCTCCGTTGAATCACTGCCTGCCAGACATTGCCATGCCCCTGAGAATCTTCGAGACTAGAGTCCCTGCCTGAATATACCGTTACCCAGCCCCTAAAGACACCCTCGTCCTACTCCAAAGTCTCGGTATATTTATCTGTAAACCTAGTAAATCTCAGACAGGGAGCCTCTACTGCTTCCCGATTTACAGAATCATTCTAAGAACTCCTTTATCTGAGTGTCTCCTAGGATTTCTGCAGCCTAAAAACATTTTGCTTTAGGCAAAAGCTTTCAATCTGCATATATTGGAAGAATTGAGATGGGCCTTAGCTGAAATTTGCCTCTCCAACTCCCCCAACGCCTCCCATCCAAGCATAGCTCCACTAGAGGGTGTTAGTATATCTCTCTACACGTCCTGATCCCCTTGTGTCTCCAATTATGTTGGAATAATTTATTTTTCCTTGTCCTGTGCGGAAAGAGCAAGTCCCCATAAGGGGCAAAAACTTGAGATGTACATGGGTCTCTTAAACAGTTTCCTAACATGTCCCATGTCGCTAAAGTGACTCTCAGGAGTATACTCTCTGTTTTACCTTTCTGGGATGTATTTTAGCAGAAGAATGTAGTTAAAGGCCACTATTTATAGGGTTGTGCTAACTGGAGCTTCTAAATCTGTTTAAGAAAAGGCATTGGTATCCATCACCAAGTCCCTGGACATGTCTCCACATGGCCGCAAGGTTGATAAAGCCTATATGTTCGGATATTTTGTGCCCCTCCCTGATTCTCCCCATGGTCCAGTTTGTGGAAACTAATTGCGATAGCGTCTACACCTCCACAAGAAATTCGTGAATGCCCTACGTATGAAATTTAACATCAGAAGTCGAAGCAGTAACGGTAATTCTGGAAGAGGATAGAGTAGTCTCCGCAAAACTCACCATTTATGATTAAATATTGGATTCTGCCCATTATCGACAATGGAAAGATCTTTCCACCTATCCAACTCTTTTAAGATTTTTGTCATTTATCGGGGGAATATTTAGTTGATAGGTTTTGTGATCCCTTTTAAGCCTAAGTTGATTCCCAGGTAAGTCCAAAAGGTGCCTACCACCCATCGCACCCCTCCCGGTCGCTGGTGTAGTCTTCCTCCTGCCCCAAAGGTAGCAAATTAAACATTCATCCTTATTATAATTTAAAACCTGAAAATTTCACCGTATCTATCTAACTCTTTCTCCTAGAAAACCTCTCGGGGGGGGGGGGGGGGGGGGGGGGGGGGGGGGGGGGGGGGGGGGGGGGGGGGGGGGGGGGGGGTAGTTGCTTTCTGGATCCCCCATAAAAAGGACATATCGTCCGCGAAACAAGTAACCTTTATTTCCGTGGACCCAACTTGATCCCTTTAAATATATAATTTTGGATTAAATGGACAGCTAACAGTTCCATTGGCATGTTGAACAACATCGGTGAAAGGGGGCATCCCTGTCGTGTTCCCTTTTTGAGGAGGTAGAATCTGCGGTGTAAATGAACCCAAGGAGTGTGTCACTCTAGCCTGTGGAGTATGGTACTTGCTGTTAGAATAGTCTTCTAAAATTTCCGGTGAAGCCCAACTGTCCAATACTGTGTTTAGCCATTCCCAGTTGTAACTATTGTCCGAAGGCCTTTCCTCTCCGCATCTATATATACCCAATAAGTCGGGTAGTCTCCATCGACCTCAGATCTTCCCTCTAGAGTGTCCCAGGGCAGCTAGCACAGTCCTAAGTTTCTTCACCGCCAACCCCCCCTCCCCTTTATGAATCCATGTTGAATGCATCCCTATCAACTGTGGCATTAATACTGATAATCTATTTGCCATGACTTTTGATATTATTTTGACATCTTGGTTGATTAATGAAATCGGTCTATATGATTCCGGGTACAAAGGGTCTTTCCCTTTTTTGTGGATAACTTTTAATGTAACGCCGTGTCATCCAGAGGGAAGCATAGAGCGCTTTTGAAAAATGTCCTGGTAACTAAGGACCAGTATTGGCGTAATGTCTTTACAAAATTTATAGAAGTCCCTGGACAGAACCCGTCCGGACCTGGGGCCGTTGGCTGGCGGGGATATTTTTAATGACTTCCTCTATTTCCTCTAACAGAAATCTGCGTTTCAACATTTCTTTTATCTGCTTCTGAGAGCTTGTGTAAAGTGATTTTGCATTAGGATTTCCTTGCCCTTTGGTGATGTCATAAGCCGATTATGAATAGAGTTTTATTTAATAAAGGTTGGCCAAAATCACATTTCTTCGTTTATGGATTTTTTTCTATCTCGCCACTATCCATTTTCAGCTTAGTAGTCCCCGCCGTCCCCCTGCCTGTCTCACCAGATTGGCTAATAGTTTTAGCCGCCGCCTTGTTGCAATTGGAACAAAGTAGCTCTTAGAACATCTCCATATAAAAGCAGCAAGTCTCTTTCTGTTTGAGCTCAAAACTCTCCTTTGCCGATATCCACTCTCTTTTATTTCCCTCTGTGGGCTGCAGAAGAAACCTGGTATAAGAGTGTCCTAAGGAGGTCCGATGCTTGTGTCATAGTTTTTTGTTTAGGGCTATCTTTTTGGCTGACGATATAGGACATGATCCTTCTCCTCAGGACCGCTTTCCCTGTATCCCAATTTAGTCCCCGGGTTTTGATTTGTGTGATGCATTGTCCTTTCATACTCCTTCAACCATCTCCTAGAATAACTCATCTGAAATGTCCCATCATTCTTAAGAGAGCTTCGGGATCCGCCATAGAATTCTGTCCCTTTGGGATGAAGTCTCTGCAGTCGGTAATAAGTACCGGGGAGTGGTCCTGAGATCACCAGGTCTCCAATATCAACCGCATCCACTCTGCTAGAAGTGGACGTATTGGTTAGGAAATAATCGAGCCTTGTGCTCAAGAAAGGTGACATCTAGAAGTGTGTGTACTGTCCTCTCTTTCCGGTAGAATTGGCGCATTCATCAATCAGCACTAAGGAGTGGCAAAAATCCCCAGCACACACTTCGTTAGGAGAACCAGCCCCTCTTCTCACCCCCGTTCTTTTCTATTCCTCCGCTTCATTCATTACCAGATTGAAGTCACCTCCTAGCAGTAGATACTATCGCATCCACCAGAACCATGTTGTGAAGGCGCCTGAAAAACTTTGTCCTGCATGTTATGGGCAATACATGAACTAAGCTAAGTTTTCCCGCCGGTGGTGTCTAAATGGACCCTCAATAACTCGACCCTCAGTACTGTGTCTTGTTGATGATTTTAACAGCGGTTCTTGTGAAATAGTAGTAACCACTCCCCACTTTCCCTGTACTGCTGCAGAGCCCCTCACCTCCCTACCCACATCTTTCTTAATCGTAGGAAATCTTTCTCAGTGAGGTGGGTATTCCTAGTAGCATGTTCTAAGTCCGGTTTTAATTACTCTTAACATGGCGAAGAATCATTCGTTCTTTTAATGCAGGTGAACGTAACCCCTTGACTTCCCATGAGATAGTAACTTATCCATATTCACGTACCACGTTGTCCAACACGATATGATTAGAACATTTCTCTAGGAAACTGCCCACATAGCATTATAGCACAGTCTAGTCCCTCACCCCTCACCCCACACAACCCCTGAAACTCAAATAGCGCACTCCTTACATCCTTCCTCCATGTATCTCCTTTTCGTCTCCCTTTTTCTGACTTCTCTTTTTTCTTCAATTTGATCGAGGAGGACGACACCAAACTCCTCCTTGTAATATGTCAACAAAAAACCTTCAGGACTTTACTACCACCCCACCCCCAAAATCTCAGTTGTCGTCAGAGACATTTATTATAGAAAAAACATTGCAATCAGAATTCTCCCGTTCCGCACCCCTGCCCTATATCAAACCTAACAATACATAACTGAATTTTTAGTGTTTAGTTAACTATTATAATCAATTCCAAGTCCTGGTGACATAGATAAAACGGTTACCTCGCTATGGAAGACCTCTTTTCCCTCAAGTTGTAGTGTACCTCACCACCTTGATTCTAAAGCTAGAGTCAACTCTAAAACAAGTGCCGATACAAAACTGGTTTCTCTCTCAGAACTTTGTTCCATGGCTTTCATTACCTTTTCCTCTAGGGTCTCGGTACTGTGAAGAAGGAGACGTCCTTTTGTTGGAGAGGGACATCTTCCACACTCTCAGTAAGTATTTTTGGTGTCGCTAGAGCTGACCATTGTCGTTGACATTCTCACCTCTCCTCTCATACTTACATGTCCCCTAGCGAGGCTGAGTGTAACTTTCTTTAGGGATAAAAGACTATCGGGTGGAGGGATATCCGCCTGCCGTTCCTCCCCCGGAGCGGATGTTTGCACACACTATCTCATCTAGTCTCTCTATGAATATACCGAAGGATTGCCGGGTATTGTAAGTTAAATCGGATCTGCTTTTTTGCCAGTGCGGGGCATACATTAGAAAACCGTTTTCTTTTCCTGGAAACTTCGATGGAGTAGTCCGCAAACAGCAGCAATTTGTCACCCTTATAATTCAGTGCCGATTTCTGTGAACGATACGCCTGCATTAGCATATTTTTTTCAGAGTAATCCAGGTACTTTACTATTACCGGTCTGGGTCTGTCACGTGCCTCTCCGGTAGAACGGTGGTCGCGGTGCCCATTCGATGCGCCCTTTCTACTTTCAGGGGCGCTCTAGTCCCAATGCTTGAGGAATATCTTTAGCACAGATGGTGTGCAGGTTTTTCAATGGTACAGACTCGCTAAGCCCTATAATCCTCAAATTGATCCTGCAGGAATGATTCTCAAGATCTTCAACTTTCTCTTGTAGATACTCAGTCCGTTTTTTTAATCTTTCCATGGTGCTTCTCGCTCCCAATAAATCATCCTCAACTGTGCTGATCCTCTCCTCCAGCTCAGATATTTGGCTAGTGTGGAGCTTGACCTCTGAGTGGATGGCTGTGATTGCAGAGGTGACTGCAGCTTTCATGATACTGAGATTGTTGCTTCAAATGAGGCCAGAATGTCCGGGGCTAAAAGCTTGGCCACAGCTATGGCCTTTGATTTACAGGAGATGTTTAAGCCTGGCAGCATTTATTCTATCTCCCGTTCTGCTGCTGTTAACCCCCGAGTCCCCTGTGTGATTTCCTGCATGGCTGCTGCTGATGGCTGGTTGGTATGATCTGCCTGGGAGCTAATGCTGTCCCCGTGTACCTGCATCACAGTCTCGTGGGTCTGGGTCTGGGGGTCCTCAGCCTCTACCTCTCCTGTACCGGCTGGAGTTGCTCGTGGTGCGTGGGGGATCGAGCGCCATCTTGGGCGTGCTGTGACTGTGCTGTGCTGTCCGGGGATTAAGGTACCAGGGCGACCCGCTGCGATCCGGGCGTCGGTCCCGAGTGCCCACTAGCGCTCCGGTGCTGTGGCTCTAACAAGTGCCGGGTCTGCGGCAGGTATGTGGCGGGTTTGCCGGTGAAGAGATGGAGCGGGGACGGAGCGCTCAGCCGCTGCTGCCGTCCATGCAAGCGCCGGAACCGGAAGTCAAGCCAAATATTCTTAACTTTTTGTGTGTAGTGTATAGCGGGGGTCAGAATGCACAGACCTGTTGGTAATAGCATTCAAGAAGAGTGATTTATTGTGTACCCTTGATAATCCTTTTCCTTCCACAGGTCCTTGTTGCAAAATTCAGAATGGGCTCCATGCCCAAATTAGAGTTCCCCCTGTGCAGCACTTCTCTCCTGCTGAATCTGACATTAGGGGCCACATGTATGAAAACTATCTAGGTCTAAAACTCACTTTGTTGCCCATAGCAATCAATCAGAGCTCCCCTTTCATTTCATATAGTGCTCTGGAAAAATGAGAGGGGCGCTCTGATTGGTTGCAATGGAAAAAAGTGAGTTTTAGACCTAGACAGTTTCCATACATGTGGCCCTAGGTGTGGAAAGACCTTTCTGTACATTGGGTGGGACAGTTGCAGTTGAGACACCTGTCCGATTCCAATCAAAAGGACACTTTCACGATACTTGCTCTATATCGAACTGTTGCCATGGCAACTGTCATATCCATTGTCCGCCAGCATCGCCTTGCCCTATTCACATTAATCATGAGGTAGGGTCTGAACAGCCCCTATAAAGTGGAGCCTATTATTGATGTTAGCATTTCCACCATAACATTGGGTAAACAGATCTTAAAGGAACTTATCCCACTACAGGCTATATAGCTGTTGCATGTCCTGTCCTGATAAGTACACCACTAGAGACTGTTACCCTGCTTTTAATGGTCAGAGATACTTCATAAGATGGAAGGGTCTATGTGTTTTGGGCACAAGAACAAAAATATTAATGCATAACTGACAACAATGCCAGTTATTAGTGATGTGAGCTGAGAACTTTGATGCAAGTTATTCAGTACAATGCAGTTCTTACCATGTTATCAGTCTTTTAAATGCATGAAACACCTTGGCAGTATTATAAAACAATACACCACGATTGCTACTACTGCTTCCAAGTTGCATGAAAAGGAAATGAACCGGGTGGTCGTAGTGCCTGAGTGTGATGTTTCATGGGCCAGTAATCAAGTTGTTTGGGTTAATTAGTTTTTCTGAAGTGCTAGTGGTGTTATCCTAACCTACAGTATAGACAGCGACCTAAGACAGTATATAATATTTAGTGAGAGAGAACCTGAGGTCCATACTAGAAATCCTTATGCTTCTTAATTTCTCCCTACGTACAACCCTAGTGCCATTGATGCTGTGCTAATTTTGGTTCACTTTACCCCCAAATGAGTAGATGTACACATTGTGCAAGAGAATAAGTATATGGTGTCTGTATTACCATCTAGCAACTTTGTAATGCATTGTTTTTTTTTTTTTTTTTTATAGGACAAGTCCTTTTCAGATGTCTTTACTATATCGCATAACTTTCCTTCAAGGTTTGTCAGATTTCAGTTTATTACCGTTATTGTCTATTATTACCTTTTTTCTCTCATTCTTGTGAAATAAAACAAAGAAAAATACACGTCACCTCATAGCACACTAAGGCCTTAAAGGGGTTGTCTCACTCTAAAGATTGCTTTTTAAGTTAAAGATCTTGCAAAAACAAGTCACTTTACAATATGTGTCCATTAACATTATCCTACCTATTCTGAGATATCCCCTTTTGTATGGACCGCATCAGCTTCTCATGTCGCTATAGCTACAGACCAGTTTGATCTCTCCTGATAGGCTTTTACAGCAGCCTAGTAGAAGCCAGTAAACACGCGCCTGAATTCAAAATGAAACCAAGAAAACCAGACTGAAGTAAGATGAATCGATGTAGTAAGACAACCCTTTTAAGTACATGGCCATATAGGGCGACATGTATGAACGGGGCTGCGCCAGATTTCTGGCGTCTTTACAGCCCGATTTCAGGCGCAGCCCCGTTCATACATTTTTAACCCCTTAAGGACCCAGCCAGTTTTGGCCTTACTGACACAGCCCTATTTTTGAAATCTGGCATGTGTCACTTTATGTGAAAATAACTTTTTGACACTTTACCTATCCATGTGATTCAGACATTGTTTTCTCGTGACACATTGTGCTTTAAGATAGTAAGAAAATTTTATCCATACGTTCCTTGTTTGTTTGTGAAAAATATCAAATTTCTGAATTTTTTGAAAAATTTGTGATTTTGAAAGTTCAAAAATTTTTTGGGCAAGAAGAAAATTATTCCCCACAAAACAGTTTATAACTACAATACTTTGTCCACTATGGGTTGGCATTTTTTTTAAAATAAAATAGAGGCTTGAAATTTTTGTAGAATTTCCACATTGTCAAGAAAATTTGAAATCATTTTTTTGGGCCTTTCCAGTTCTGACGTGGTTTTTGAGGGGCCTTATTTAGTTACCCCCATAAATGACACCTTCAAAGAAACTGCCCCTTAAAAGTATTTACAACGTGTTTGGAATTTGAAAACCCTTTAGGTTTTTCCAAAAATTAAAGAAAAGTGGAGGAAAAATTTCAAAATTTTCACATTTTTGCAATTTTCAATATTTATCCATTTTACTGGAATACGCAAAATTGACCAGGTAAATGCAATTTAAATTTAAAAATTCCCCAGGTTGCCTTTTTTTAGAGATATCCCATATGGGCCGGGTAGTGAAAATTTTTGGGCCCAAACCATAAGCCCCAAAATAGTAGGAGCACCTCTGGGGCTCATTTTAAAATGCAATTTTTTTTAGGCGCCTTTTCGGGTTTTGAGAACGCCCCTAAGGGGCTAAGTTATAAACTCCTAAAAATACCCCATATTTGGAAACTAACCCTTAAGTATTTTAAAAAGGGGTGTAGGATATATCGCCCCACAGTGTTTTACATTTTTTCTAGCATTAGGCTGTGAAAATTGAAAAAAAAAAATTTTCCAATAATCTCAATTTTAGTTTTAAAAAATTTCCCTATTTCAAGGTCCTGGGAAAAAAGAACCCCCAAAACTTTGTTTTCAATTTTTTTGTTTTCGGCAATCCTTTCTGCGGGGGAAAAATGCTGTTTGGGCCCATTTGGGAGGCAGGGCTTACAAGGAGGGAGCGCTTTTGGCTTTTGGAAAAGCATATTTTGGGGGGGCCATGTCGCTTTGCAAAGCCACCAAAGAACCAAACAGGGAAACTTCCAAAGTTGCCCCATTTTTGATTCAACACCCCTCATGGGTCTCCTGGAGGGGTGTATTGTGCCTTTTGGGCACCCAGGGGGTCCATATTTTTTTTTTTTGCATTGGGGCCCGAAATGGGGGGAGGGAACGCAGTTCCCCCATTGTTTTTTGGGGTTCAATTTTTACAGTGTTCCCGGCAGTGTAAAAAATGGATAAATTTACTATGGGGTCATAAATTGCAATGGTAAACATTTTTTTATTAAAATTTTTTATGTTTTATTACTTTTTTAAACAATAGAAATGGTGTATAAAAAATTGCTTTTTATGTTGTCCTTTCGAAGCATAAATTTTTTATTTTGCTGTGTGCAAAAGGGGTAGGGCCTTGTTTTTTCGGGGTGAAAGGTGCTTTTAATTTGGGACCTTAGGGGGGCATACACACTTTTTTTCACTTTTTTTAAGGTTTTTTTGAGGGATTGAACAAAATCAGCAATCCGGGAATGTTTTTTATTTTTTTTTTTTATAGTGGGCCCCCTCTGCGTTAGATTGAATGCTATTTTTAACCGCAGGTTGAAAAGTTCAGCAATACCAATTTGATATTTTTTTAATTTTTTATGCTTTTTATACAATAAAAAAACTTTTATTTTAAAAAGGAAAACACTTTTTTTCATCGCCATAGTCTGAGAGCCAAACTTTTTTATTTTTTTTGGTTGGGCTGTGTACAGTTGTTTTTTTTTCGGGTGAGTTGAAGTTTTTTTTGGTATCATTTCTTTTTTAACAGTTTTAAATCGTTTTTTGGAAGGCAGAGTGAAGAAAATATTGAATCCTAGTAAGTGTTTTTTTTTTTTTTAAACAGCGCTCTTTTGTGCAGTATCCGTAATAAGTTAGCTTTACTCTGTGGGTCGTAACGATTAGGGCGTACCCAATTTATATAGTTTTTTTTATGTTGAAGCACTTTAAAAAAAAAAAAAGTGTTTTTAATGTGTAAAAGAATATTTATGCATCACTATCTTCTGAGAGACATAACTTTTTTATTTTTCCATATACAGAGCTGTGTTAGGACTTTTATTTTGCGGGATGAACTGACTTTTAATTGGTACAACGTTGGCGTTTATAGTAGTTTTTTGATCACTTTATTCCATATTATGTGCTGCGGGGAATGAACAAAAATTTAAAATTCTGTGATTGTTTTTTTTGTTTTTTTTTACGCCGTTCACTGTCCGTGTAAATTAACATAACAGATGTATAGGACAGGTCGTTACACACGCGGCGACACCAAATATGGGTACTTTATTTATTTTTGATCTTTTTTGGGGCGCTTGGCGTTTGTAAAGGGAAAAAGGGCGGTGTACGTATTTTTTATTTTATTTTTCGTGTTTGTGTTTTACTTGTTTTTCACTTTTTTTACTTTTTCCCATTTTTTTTTTACTTTTCCCCATAGGGGATTTGAACGAGTGATCTTCAGATCCCTCATTCAATAGGAATCAGTACATAGCCTGTGGCTGTGTACTGGTTCCTATGACAACTGTCAGTCACGATGCCGGGCCATGCCCACAGGGCACGGCCGGGCATCGTGACGTCACAGACAACTATGCCTTCTGTGCTGTCTGTCAGCACACAGCAGCCGCAGCGATCTCCTCCTGCGTCTCTCTTAGTTATTGCGACCCGATGGTCGTGATAAATAAGGGGTTAACCGTCCCCACCCCCTTCCCCGGAGCGATCTCGAGTCGGGGCCGACGCAGCGGGATGTCAGCTGTAATATACAGCTGACACCCCGCGCCGAGCGCGCGAACTCTGCTTTAGAGTTCGCGTGATCCTCAGGATGGATGCTGATGTCCAGGGGCGTGAACCCCCAAGCGCCCTGGACGTCTGCATACGTCTTAGGTCGTTAAGGCGTTAAATCTCCCACACGCCACTCCGGGGCGCATTACATAGCGCCTGCGGCGCTTTATAATGCGCCCGATTTTGGGCGCACTAGAACCCAAGCGAAGCTACATATCTGTAGCTTTGCTACGGCATTTCTGGAGGCATTACAATTGAAACAGGTATATCACTTTCAAAGTGGTATACCTGATCCCGAACTGTCACCCGAGCGCTGGAATGCGCCTGATTTATGAGCCGCTGTATAGTGGGTTCATCTATCAGGCGCATTCTATGCCGTTCTTAGGTGCATGAAATTTGGCATGTTAATGCCAAATTTCATACATGTCGCCCATAATGGCTCTACCTAACCTCTTGGTTGTACAGAGCCATAGTAGGCCACCTATGTTCTTGGATCCTCACTGTCCCTCCACATACATCCAATTTTATACATAGTCATAAATAATTGTGCCATGCTTCATCAGATGCATTATTGTAGAGGTCTTCTTGGGATAGATCACAAAAAGTCGCTGTGTCTGGAGAAAGTTTTTTCCATTTGGATTTATTTTTTTTTTGGGTTGGTGAGTAATGTTAATTTTATGCAAATGTTTTAACCTTTCATCGCTAATAAAGCGGTTCAGATGTGATCGGGTTTTCAAATCAAAAAATCAATTGAAGGTAAAAATATCCAGGATTTATTTCAATACAGGCATTGGGAGACATTTCATAGTATATGGTGTAGCATATACAGAAGAAGTCCTACCCTTCTTAAAGAGGCTTCAAGTTTTATAGTCTAAACTCCCTCCTTCTTCTGCAAGAATACATTAGCCAATCAATTTAAACGTAACTAGATCCTATCTGCTAGTTTCGAACCTAAGTTTAGCATATGCAGCCCACCTGGGTGTATCCCTTCTCAAAAAAAGAATCTTGTTCCATTGAATAGGTCTTTACCGCCAGGCCATATGTTTCAAATTATTATGCTCCTTCCTGTCTGAACTAAATTCCTTTCTTGCTACATAATATATGTATTTGTCTTAGTCATTATATACTGAATGAGAACAAAGAACAATCAATAAGTACTGTATATACTCGAGTATAAGCCGACCCGAATATAAGCCAAGGCACCTACTTTTGCCACAAAAAACTGGGAAAACTTATTGACCCGAGTATAAGCCTAAGGTGGAAAATGCAGCGGCTACTCGTGAATTTCAAAAATAAAAATGAATACCAATAAAATGACATAGGCAGGTATAGGCAGTTTAATGTCCCCCATAGGCAGCTATAGGCAAGTATATGTCCCCAATAGCATGTATAGGCGGTTATATGTCCCCTATAGGCAGGTATATGTTCCCCCATAGGCAGGTATAGGCTATTATAGGCAGGTATATGTCCCCTCATAGGCAGGTATATTGTCCCCCATAGGCTATTATAGGCAGGTAGAGGCAGGTATAGGCTATTATAGGCAGGTATATGTCCCCTCATAGGCAGATATAGGCTATTATAGGCAGGTATAGGCAGGTACATGCTCCGCGATAGGCAGGGCTTGTTTAAAAAAAAAAAATACAAGCACTTACCTCACTCCTTCGCTGCTCCAACACCCAGGCGCAGACTCCCAGAGGAGTCACGTACAGGTGAAGTGTCCCTGCCGGTGCTCGGGCCATCGCAGTGCCGACAGTGACTCGCGTATAAGCCGAGGACGGCTTTTTCAGCTAATTTTTTGGGCTGAAAAACTCGGCTTATACTCTTGTTAGTTGTCTGATAGTTGGCACTCTTTATATTTTCAATTCTCATTTTAAATTTTTCTATTGACAGCCTATTCTTAGCAATCGCTGTGTGACAGCTCGAGGTCCAACCAGACAATGGCTTGGCTAATGGCTAGTTTTCATGCAGGTCTAGAATCAGGCATATTGGCATATTTATTGTTCCTTTGTAAAGTAACTGATATACTTTTTTGTCTTTATTCAACAGACAACCAGCAGCAGCCAGCAGACCACAGCCACCACCTCGTCCTCCTCAGCCATCCACAGTCCCACAATATCCACTAAATAATTGGCCAGATGATGTCTGACTAAAGTTCACAGCCAATCATTGTTAAGCCTCAGGACAAAATCCCTTTTTCAGACTTTTACCAATAAATCTGTTCATTATACTGTGAATAACGCTGCTAGACTTAATGGATTCTGAATATAGCACTGAAATAATGATAACTGATAACCACATTGTGAAGATAAACCCATGCTGAAGGAATCGTACAGAAAATGCTAAATCCAGAAACACATTTTACTCATCAACTTGAAGGAATACAATTTAGCAATGCACTTTTATAAGGTCTGTTCCAGAAGTGTGTGTATCCAATTCAGTTTTTTACTTAATGTGAAATCTGTATTATTTCTTTGCCTAACAATTTTTATTGTATTACATTTCTGAAACTTAAACTTTTGTGGTCTTTAGTTTTTATACAACTGATCAATTTAAGCATCTGTGATGTCACTAGTTCCTTGAAAATGTAGTGCTTGTGTGCAGTCACTGGTTGCTTGCAAAGAAAAGGCTTGTACCTCTTATATGTCTTATACTCAATATACCCTCAATATAACAGTATCGACTGTACCGTTGCAGTCACCACAGAATGCACAGGGAAACATGGAAGGCATATTTTTAATGGAGAAACATGGATACCAAAAAATAGAAAAAGCTGTTCCACTTGAAGAAAAGAGATGCACAACCTTATAAACATGACAATAGACTTTATTAGAAGCAAAAGAGCTAGTAAAGTTAAAAACCATTAAAAGGCAAAAAATAACCAAATAAAACAGGAAACAATCCTAAACCGCTAGGCCCCCCAAAAAGTATATGTAGTATGATATACAAGGGCCAAGTAAAGCAGGAGACCCACAAAAAAACAGACTAAATTAGACCTTGCAAAAGTTATATATAAATTAACAAACCAAACTATTCATAATATGACCAAGTAAAAATGACCAATAAGAAATAAAGATAACCCAATATTAACGGCCCTATTTGACAAGAAATGAAAACATGGATAATCGGGAATCACATAGCTGCAGGATAAGAAAACCCCATGCGTTAGGGTATGTTCGCACGGCGTATTTGTGGGGCATAATTTGCTGCATAATTGCGCTGCAATACGGCCTGCAAATGCGGTAATTCATAGCTCTCATTGAGAGCTATGATTACCTGCTTGTAACGGCGGGAGTAGTGGATCCTCTAGACCACTGCAAGCGATGGTAACAGCCGCGCCAGGAAGCGGGGTCTAAGTAGGTCCCGGTTTTCACCAGAGCCCGCCGCAACGCGGGATGGACTTGCTGCGGCGGGAGTCCTACCCCTGACGCGGCCGAGGTGCAGCGAACTACCGAAACGCAACACCAAACTCGTAGTCGTGGACAGGTCAGGGCAGGCGGCGAAGGTCCGTGGTCAAGAAACGTGGCAAGGGGTCGGTAACGCAGAAGACACTAGAATATACTCAGGGAACGCTTTTTCTATGGCACGAGGCACAATAGACCCGGCGATGATATGCCGGAGGAAGGAGGTACCATTATATAGGACCAGCAGCCGGCAATAGACCAATTATCGGTGCGCTGGCCCTTTAAATCTGAAAGAAATGCGCGCAGCAGCCGGCAGAGGACCGCGCGGAGATAGGAGCGTGGCTGGGTAAGTACCGGCTCCCGGGGACACGAGTGCGCCCGTGGCCTGACCTGCGGACCGCGGCGTTAATCGTCTCAGGAGCAGAGGAGACGGAGGGAACACGGGTGCGCCCGCAGCCCGACTTGCGGGTCGCGGGGCCACCCGTGACACTGCTGTTTTCCCTGACACATATTTTGCGCCAGGAGAAAGAAGTGACGTATCATTACTTCTCTGCGCCTACGCGGCAGGAAAGTGGATGCCTATGGGAGCCGGCACAGAGCGTTTTAGAAGTCTCAGTGCGCGTCAGGGACTATGTCTGAAAATCACAGCACTCAATGGCCTCGTTCACACGGCTTATTTTGCCGCGGATTGGCGCCGTACTGTGCGCCGGATTTGCGCTGCAGTACAGCGCCAATCCGTCGGAGTAATTACGGTAATCCACTGCTCTCATAGAGAACAGTGGATTCCGTCGCTCCTCCCCGCTCGGCGAATTCGCCGCGGGGGGAGAAAGTGACATGCACATTATTTACGGCGCATATGCGCCGTAAACAATGCATTGTCTATGGGGCCGGGAAGCGGCGCCCCCACGCCACGCTCCGGCCCCGCCCCCATCCCGCCCCTTATTCCCGACGGATTTGTGAGCGCAATCCGGCTCACAAATCCGTCGGGAATAAGCCGTGTGAACACGGCCAATGAGTGCTAGTTTTTAAACCGTTTTTGAGGGCGTACTTGGGCATATTGCCCCAAAATTTTACCCTCGCAGATCCATTTGGAACATCCCTTCAGGTGTTGTATATGGTGGCACAGTTGAATGACACAGTGATATATGGATATGTGTGGGGACCTTTTATGGCTCTCAATTTTAAATGGAAAATTGGTGTGTTTCCCTATTTTAAAAACATGGCCCACTCCCCAAAGAGGCTATACGGTAAATATATCAGCCACATTAGCTTGCAAGACTAGCTCCAGGACTCGTAGATTAGATAATTTGCCTGGGTATAATGGTACTCGAATAGCTCTCTGTTAAATTTGACAGCATTTTGGGCCAAATTGCCACAGATATCCCAAAATCGAATCCCATTAAAGTGTATAGGGAAATCATTCTGCATGTGTTTTCTGGCCTCTAGACAAAAGCCAAATGTGTCCAAATTGCAACGAAACACCACCTCCCATTTGGGGGACATCAAGGGAACATCTGGGGAACCCTAACTCTAACATCAACTCTACTCCTAAGCCATTTGCTCACCCTTCGAATAAAATCAGGGGAAAAAGAACCAGGAGCAGATGTGTTGGAGGTTCTGTAAGAAGCCGCGATAAAGATTCTGTCTAAATAGATAGAAAAAACAGTGCAGCATTTAGCCATGAAACTTGCCATATTTGGTCGGGGTTGGTTTTTTGGGAAATTTAGTTCAAGACAATGCCCGCTGTCTTATGCCCCCCAAAGGGTCTTTAGCAGCAAGAAACTTTTTACCTTTTGCTCTGGGTTGAGCTAAAAAGGTATTTCCATCTGAGACAATTTTCGTTATGGTACTGTGAAAACAAAAAAGAACATATGCCATGACGCACTTCTACTGCAACACTGTATACAATATTTTTTAATAATGAGTAGGGAGAAAAGATGGTCTCTCACCTGCTGGTGTTGTATTTAAAAATACAATGTGTCACAATAAATTGCTGATTAGCTGCCGGTGTAGCCTCTTCAATCAGAGGTATTCCGTACCCCTCGAATCCTCAAGAAATAAAAAATTTTAAAAAAATAAAAAACCTTTTTTGTCAAAAAAAGGATAAGGGTCTTATTTTTAAAAAAATATATACATGGAGAAATAATTATTTGATCCCTTGCTGATTGGGGAAGTTTCCCCATGACAAAGTCATAACGTCTAAAATTTTTAAAGGGGTAGGTTAAATTTTTTAATATTGAGAGATAGAATACCCAAAATAAAAATCCGAAAATCACTTTGTATAAATTTTTTTCATTTTGCAGTGGAAATAATTATTTGACCCCTCGGGCAAACAAGACTTAATACTTGGTGGAAAAACCCCTTGTTGGAAAAGCCAGCATCAGACGGTTTTTTGAGTGAGATGAAACAAAGGGTGGATCCGCTGGGAAACGCAGCGGGGAAGTTTAACCCACGCCAGGGAACGGAATTAAGTAGCCCCCGGTTTTTCAAGGCCCGCCGCAAAGGGGGATGGATTTTTCTGCCGTGACTCCAGGTCGTTACCCTGACTGACTTGTTTGCGTTTGGGGGCCGGGGTTACAGCGGGTACAGAAAAAAAATCCGGAGGCGTAGTGGGGAAGGGCAGAAGGTCCGGGGCGGCGGCAAGGTTTCGTGTCAGAGCAGGCGACTTTCAGGGCAGGCGGCAAACAGGCAAGGTCAGGAACGTAAGCACGGAGGGGTACACGGGTAAATGGACGGAACAAAAAATACTCTCTGACATAGGAAAAGCCCCCCCAACAACGGAGGGAAGTACTGGGGGGGGATACCTTAAATAAACCACCCCCACAAAAAACCCAAATTTGGACACTGCCCTTTAAATTTAAAAAACCGGCGCGCGCCCCTTTACGGCGGCCCGCGCACAGGGCCGGGACAGGCAGGAGCGGCGTTCCAAAGCCGGGGGGAAGAGGCGGCGCCGGGCCGACCAGAAGGGGGGGGGACCCCATGCGGCGGGGAATTCGCGGGGGCAGCGGAGCCCGCCCCCCCCTTTTACAGTACCCCCCCCCCCCTTAGGTCTTCCCCCTCTTTTTTAGAAACTTAGAGGGGAGGTGGGGGACATTTGGGCCTCCGGGTTCCCACGCCCTCTCTGGCCCAACCCCTTCCCGTAAATGAGAAAGAACCGTTTCCCCCCTCACTGTCTTCGTGCCAACACCTCCTTGACCTCAAAGATGTTAAAATTTTTGGCCACGAAAGCGAGAAGGCCACGGGAGAAGGTTTCCCCCCCGGCTTGAGAGGGAGCGGAAAGGTTTTGGGGATGGCAGGGTGGGGGAGGCAGGGGAGCTTTAGGAACAGGGTTTTAGGGGCAGCCCCTAAAAGGGGGACCCCTTTTTGGGGGACCTAACTTGTAGCGGGGCACCCAAAAGCGAATATATTTGCTGGATAGCCAAACCTTATGCGGCTCAAATAAGGTCAAGGCCTACTATCTGTCACCCTGGACTTTAGTGCGAGAAAAGCCCAAAAACAGGGCCTGTCTATAGCTGCCAAGAGCCTTGTGTCCCTTTATTTGGGGCATCCCACGGCCGGGGCGACACAGGTAACAAGGGGGGAGGGGCGGGCGGGGTGTAACCAAAACGACAAAAAAAGGGGGAGGCCCCCGCGGATCCCAATCAAAGATTATAAAAAACCTGCCCAGGGAAAAGTCAGACCAATTCCCCTCCGGGCGGACACAAAGTCCCCAGGAGGTTACCCATACCTTTTTAACCCCCTCAACCCTCCCGTTCGTTTGGGGGTATCGATGAAGTCTAAGGAACCTGAAATTTGACCACCAAAGCCCCCAAAATTTTTAAATAAACGGACCCCCGTCAAGACAAGGTAAGGGGAAACCCATGCAGAGGGAAAACGTGACGGAAAAAATATTGGGCCAGTGAGGAGCAGAGATAACCCAGGCTTGGGAAAAGGTGAGCCTTTTTTGGGAAAAAGGGTCGGTCACGACCCGATGACCGTTTTTGGGGAAGAGACGGGGGAAGGTCAAAATGAATCCGGCTCTTTTGGGTCCGGGTTTTTACCGGCACGGGGAGAGGCAAAAGGGCCCGCGACCTTTTTTTCCGGGCCAGGGGGGTGAGGCAAAAAAAATCCCTGACATCCTGAGCAAGAGTAGGCCCCTTAATAGCGGGGATCAGTTGTAGCGACCTATGGACCCCGGGGTGCCCCCGTACGGAACGTGTCCCCCTTCAGGACTCTAGGGCCCCAAGGGGCGGGGCCCCGCACAAAATTTTCCCCGGGGGGGTAGGCGTTGGGAGATCCCGGGGGCGGCCGGGAGACAGTTCCTAGGGGGGCAATGTGCTGGGAGGAGCTCAAAAACCCACCGTACCCGGGGAACGGGAGAGCGCTCCGCCCGAATTTTTTTTCAGTAAAAACGGCAAGAATTTTCCACCTGGCCTGCCGGGGGTTCGGGGCTTTGAGCCCCGCAGATACGGGAGGTTCTTGTGGTTTTTAAAGTTCAATAGGGTGGGACCCCCCCCCAGCAGGTGAGCCATTCTTCCGGGAAGCTTTGGGCCCATAATTCCGTCACCTTGGTATAATTTTTCCCCTGGGCAGGGAGAATTTTTTTGGAAAAACCCACAGGTACGAATTTCCCGGAGAGGATCTTGCAGCGGACACGCCGGCGCCGACTGAAGGGCATCTACTTCCAGAAAAAAGGGAGGTTTGGGTTGGGCGGGGACAGGACCAGCCGATCAAATGCAGCTTTGAGCCGGTTGAAGGCGTCTTGAGCTTCTGGGGGCCAGGATTGGGGTTGGCGTTTCCGAGTTTGAGCCCCAATGTAAGAAGTGGGGAATAAATTTGTCTGTAATAAAATTTGCAAACCCCAAAAAACGTTGAATGGCCCGGGGCCCACCGGTGGTCCATTGCAACACCGCGGAGAGCTTGGGGAAAGGGCCATCTGGAGACCCCATCTGAGACGAGTACCCTAGGAAGGGTGCTGGTACGTTCAAAAAGACACTTCTCGGGGTTTTGGGAAAGAATGATGATTTCGGAGTTGCCTGGGGACCTGGCGGTGGGGGGCGATGAGTCTCGGAAAATTGGGGGAAGATGGGATACGTCCAAGAGACGATTCACAGACGTAAGTAGGGCCCGAAAGATTTCATTGACAAATCTAATACTGGGGGGTTGCGAGAAGAAAGGGAAACCAAATATCAAAAGGCCGTCCCCGGGTATTAAAGCGTTTCCATTATGCCTTCCCCAAGCTGAATTTAAAATTTACCCCACGAAGACCATTTAAAAAAAATTTTCGCCCCACGCAGCGGTCAAAAGAGTTTTGGAACAAGGGAACGGGGGGCGTTTTTTTATGGGAATTTTTTCAAGCCCCGAAAATCGATGCAGGGCGGGAGGGACCCTCTTTTTTCTCCACGAAGAAAAGCCGGGCCCAGCCGGAACAGGACTTTTGGTAATCCTTTGCAGGTTTTTCCTTGATGTACTCAGACATCGCCTTAGCCCCGGGATGGAGGAAAGGGAAAACCCCGGCTCGGGAGGAGTACAGCCAGGGTTGCATCAAAGGGACAATCATAAAAAGGGCCGGTGTGGAGAAGCGTTTCCCTACTCCCGAAAACATCGCAAATCCCCGTAAGGCGAAGGTAGACCCCGGGGGAGGTTGGGAGGTTCCGGGGGCACTTGAGGAGCGAGTTGCGGCTTGGGACGGCAACGGGAGACCCCGGGGAAACCCCCCGCATACTTCCCCTGTTCCCCAACCAAAACGGGTAAAGGTCCTGAGCCAAGGAAGGCCCAAAAGGATTCCCGGGGGGATCGAGGTGACTAAATTTTCAACATCTCCTTGTGAAGAGCCCATTTTGCAAGAAGAGGGGGGGGCCCTACGGGAAAGGGGTAGCGTCCTTAAGGCTTCGCCACTAACCGGAGACGAACATAGGTTTCAGCAACGGAGTCACAGGAAACGAAACCCGGTCAAAGTTTGTGGGGTTATGAAGTTCCGCTGATTCCCCAAACAAAAAGGCGGGGGCCGGAAGGTGCTGTCCCGGAGAAAACACCAATATTAGGGCTGGTCAGACGGGGGGAGGCCCCTTCTACACCTAGGGGTTCCCCCCTACGAGCCCTTGGTGCGGGAAATTTCCCGGGCGCACCGGCGTCCCCCAAAGAAAAAGGGCCCAAACCCCCCACAAAAAAGCACGCTGTTTAACGACAGAGAACGTTTTCCCCTAGAAGGGGGGCTCTCTCGAACCCGCATAGGGTTTCCCCTTCAGAGCGTTAAGGGGAAGAGGGGACCGCTGGAACGTGGTCCCAAGCGGGGGAAACGGCGGGACGGACGGTTTCCCGTTTTGGCGAGCTCTTGTTCCCTTTGCAAGCGAATACCATCGGGAGGCCAAATGGATTAATTTATCCAAGGCGCTGGTAGATCCCGAAGGGCGGGTCTCCTTGAATTGCCCCAGAGGCCTTGCCAAAATGTCCCACCAAAACGCTTTTTGTTCCCTCCCGCCCGAACGGAAATGCGAAAATGCACCCAATCGACCGACTGTGGGGTTTTCCCCCCCGACGAAACCGGGAGCGCTGGGAGCCGAAGATGTCGGCCTGGTTTTTCAAAAAAATGTGCGGAACCCGGAGGGAAAGGGTTTGGGGTCCCTGTCAGAGGATCCCCTCGATCCCTAGTGGGCGTAGCCCAAGCCAAGGTCTCCAGAAAGAGGGGATAATGAAGGCCCCCCCTGGCTCGCTCTTTTAGGGAAATTGGGATGCCCCTCATTTCGAGGTGGGGAGCACTGGCTGATGAACCCACGGCATTTTTTGGGATCTCCTCGTGCGGAGGGGATGGCGAAATTGCAAAAGGTCCCCAAGCCGAAGCAGGGAAGCAATGGAGCCCCGGGGGGGGGAAGGAAAAAAAAAAATGGTGCAGGACGGCAGCCCGGGGGAGGCGGGGCGACCCCAGGTTCTGCATCATGGCCGCAATTGCGTGGTTGACTTCTTGGCCGACGCTTTAAATTTATGTCCCGGAACTGCAAAAAGGACCCTGGCGGAATCCCTGGCCCTTGTACGTAACAAAAAAGTGGTCCGCTGAGCCAACGCAAACGGTGATAGCTAAGCCACGCTTGGGAAAAGGAATTAATAGCCCCCGGTTTTTTACCAGAGCCCGCCCCAAAGCGGGATGGGACTTGCTGCGGCTGAGGCTACCGGTCGTTACCCCTGAGTGACTTCTTGCATGGCGGCCGGGGACAGCGTGGTCAGAAAAGTAATCCGGACTAGGGGGGACAGGGGGAGAAGGTCAGGGCAGGCGGCGAGGTTCGTGGTCAAGGCAGGCAACGGGAGGGGGGCGGCAAAAGGGGAAGGTCAGGAAACGTAAGCAGGCGGGGCTGGACAAAGGGTAATCAGGACGGAACAGCAATACCTCTAGAACTAGGTAAGCACACCAACAAGACGGCAGGAAGTCTGGGGGGGATACCTTAAATAGAACCAGCGCCCCCCAATAAACCAATTATCGGGGCACTGGCCCCTTTTAAAATTTAAGAAGCCGGCCCGCCTTAAGGGGGGCCACGCGCACGACGCCGGGGGCAGGCCGGAGCGGCTTCACCGGAGCGCGGGCCCGGGGGGGGAGAGACGGGCCGTGGCCCGGGCCCGCAAGGGGTGGTCGCGGGGCCGCCCGCCGGGCCCCCTGCGGGGGGGAGATTTGGGGCGGGGGCAGCGAAACCCCCCCGGGGCCCCCGTGACAAATGAAATTTCCACATGTCAGAAGGAATTTTGGTCCACTCCTCTTTGCAGATCCTCTCTAAATCATTAAGATTTTGAAGCTGTCGCTTGGCAACTCCTAGCTTCAACTCCCTCCATAAATTTTCTATGGGATTAACGTCTGGAGACTGGCTAGGCCACTCCATGACCTTAATGTGCTTTTTGAGCCACTCCTTTGTTGCCTTGGCTGTATGTTTTTGGTAATTTTCATGGCTGGAAGACCTAGCCACAACAAATTTTTAATGTCCTAGTGGAGGGAAGAAGGTTTGCACTCAGGATTTTACAGTACATGGCTCCATCCATTCTTCCATTGATGGGATGTAGTCCTGTGCCCTTTGCAGAGAAATACCACCAAAACATAATGGCCGACATGTATGAATGGGGCTGTGCCAGAACTCTGGCGTCTTTTCAGCCTGACACCCTAGCGTAGCCCCCTTCGCAATAGTTTAAAACCTCTTGTATGTACTTGCAGCTACTCAACATTTATGGTATATCCTGTTGATATATGGTAAATGTCTGCTCACTTCTCTAGCAACAGTTGCTGTGAATGGATGGGGAAGTAGGCACTGTTATAATCTCTGTAAACACAGAATATAAATAAGGTCTAATAGGTTCTTTGTGAATCAAAAACATTAAAGGGTTTTGCCACGAGGTAATGTTGACGTGGGATCCTCCAAAATTGGTTTTTAATCACTTTTCTAAATATATGTGATTACAAAAAGTGTAACCTGAGAGAGCTACAGGCTGCCTTACCTGCCCTTAGTTACTTCAAAGCTTCTACTAGATAGGACCTGACAAGAGCTGCTGGCTGGGCTTGTGCAGAGAAAGCTTCTTATCTGATGAGACTGAGCAGCAGAAGTTTTCAAGGCACCGGGTAGAAATATGTTTTCTTTTGTATACAGAATAAACTAGTTGTAGTGTGATTATCTGAGTAGATCCCTGCTTTATCTGATGACAGGAAACATGAAGAAACTGCTGTGGAGAAAAGGTGTTGTCTTATGTATACAGAATCCACAAGTTGTAGTTTGATTATTTCAGTGAACATGTCACACGATCCTTTATGCATGGCTCTGTGCTCTGGCTGTGTCTCTCTCTCTCTCAGCTCTGTGGCTTGTTTACATTTGCGTCTTAGCAGATAAGGCACGTCCTGGCAAAACCCCTTTAAAAATAGAACCTAATGTTAAGTGGTGAGCTCCGAAGTCACCACCAAAAAGGTGTCATCTTCTGTTGGACTGTTAGGGCCCATTATGGTCTCAGAGCCAAAGTACAGAGGTGTATCACCTGGTACTCTGATAGACCAAGTCATTTAAAGAGAACCTGTCACATAGTTTATGCCCCCCTGGCTGAGGACAGAACAAGCTAGTGTCAGACCTGCTGTTTCCAGCGCTGTGTCCCTTATTCTGTAAGATGCTGGGGTTTTAGAGTATTTAATGCTCAAATCTGCAGTTTTCAACCAGAAAAGAGTCAAATTAATTTATACCACGCCCACCTCACAACTGATTCACCTTTAAGGGCTGGTTCACACGGCTTATTCAAGCTGTAATTGCGAGACGGATTCCGCCCTCAATTCCGGCTTGAATAAGGGGCGGAGACGCAGCTCCCCAGCCCCATAGACATGCATTATCCACGGCGCGTATCCCGCTGGGATAATGTGCATGTCACTTTCTCCCCGCTCGGCGAATCCGCCGAGCAGGTAGGAGAGACGGAATCCACAGTTCTCTATGAGAACTGTGGATTACCGTAATGCCTGGGACTGATTTCAGCCGTATTGGAGCGCAAATACGGCGCGCAATACGGCTGCAATCCGTCCCCTTAGGGCTCGTTCACACGGCTTATTTTGGGACTGATTTCAGCCGTACTGCGCGCCGTATTTGCGCTCCAATCCGGCTGAAATCAGGCCCAGGCCTTACGGTAATCCACAGTTCTCATAGAGAACTATTGATTCCGTCCATAAGTGACATGTCAATTATTTACGGCGTGTACGCGCTGCGAACAATGAATGTCTATGGGGGCCGGCGGCTGCCGCCCCCCTGCGCGGCAGCCGCGTAATTGCGGGCGATCCGTCCCCGCAATACTCGCATAAGCCGTGTGAACTAGTCCTTACTTTGAATAGGTAGAAACATGTGAATAACTGCCAGGTGGGCGGGGCTAGCCTTTGTTGGGCAGCGCTAACACCTGCTCATGAATAATATTTGAGGGGTAAATACTCTAAAACTACAGCATCTTACAGAATAAGAGACACAGCGCTGGAAACAGCAGGTCTGACACTAGCTTGTGCTGTCCTCCGCAAGGGGCATAAACTATGTGACAGGTTCCCTTTAGCCTCCTAGATGCTACAGTCAAAAGCAACCATGTCACCAAGGTGGTTGACAGAAGGAGTGGGTTCCTTCTGTCTAACCATCAGCAACCAGCAAACAAGAACACACAGTGCTGATGCTTGCCATGGCAGCTGGATTCCAAATAGAAGCTGTTAGGTCTGCCATGTATAGAAGACTATTAGGCCCTGCTGCAGAGTCTACTGGTCTGCCTATCACAGGCATAATAGATAGCAATACAGTGATATATTGCTATGTATTGTAAAAGTGATCGCGTAGTCTAACTCATAGTGGAACAAAAAAAGTAAAAACAGTAATAAAAATGGTGGAACATATAAAAAAATAAAATAAACATACACACAACCATTACGTCCCTAGTAAAAGCAATTTAATTAATAAAGGGACACATAATAGGTTTTACCGTGTCTGTAACAATTAAATCTATAAAGTTATCATGTTATTTAATCCGTACGGTGGACGGCACAAAATAAAAAAAATAATTAAAAATCCTCTTCGCTGGCCGCTCATTGCTAGCTGCGATCTGCGCACACACTCGGCTATACTTGGAACTCAGATAGAAGTGAATGAAGAAGATGGCGCCCTTCTCATTCACATGCAGGATCCGCACCTTGCAAGGAGTGGCCAGTGAAGAGAATTTCCATAACGGGATTACCCTTTTAACTAATACAGATTTTTATTTTCCACACAATTACATGTGCTGCAGGTCAGCAGTGTCTGGGACATTGTATGGCAAGTGTGGTTGAGCTACCATACCAGAGGAGATGCCCTCTAAAAATAAAGACACAATTAGACTTTATTGTACCGTCTAGTACATACAAATGTGTGACAACACGATATGTCACAATGGGAGATACCGTAATTATGTCATTACAAATAGTAATTCAGCCCAATATGCGCTCAGTTTCCGATCATTATACAGGAAGCCAGATGTGTATGGAAAAACTACAGGTCCCATAATTCTTCAGGACCGAAAAAAAATTATTATCACGTGACCTCACATTTCTGATTGGAGCACAAGACTGGCAGCACTTTCCTTGCGCATGCGCACACCATGGAGGAGCCAACTAGAAAGTGTCCTATCGGACTGTGTGTTTTGTGCGGACTTCCCGGAGCAGGGAAATCCACTTTGGCTCGTCAGCTGCAGAGCCGGCATAATCCTTTTGCAGTGTTTATACTGTCCTATGATGACGTTATGGTGGACGTCGCCTCTGAGGAAGATTCTGGCCACGAGAATCGTGATGCTTCGTGCCAGGTAGGTTAACCAGCCAATCAGAGACACGCTTAGATAGATGCTGGGTGGGTTAGCCAATGAGATCCTGTAATGAAATCTGCCCCTCCTCACGTTACGATCCTAGGTCGCCATATTTGTTGTGGTCTCCAATGTCTCTTAATAGTTGTATATGTCAGGAGGATGCTATGCGTCAGGATAAATCGGAGAGGTCCGGGGACTGTGCACAGGGCATTGTGAAGGAGAGGTGCAGTTCATATAGGCTGATCCCAGTGTCCTGATTTGTTACATGGTGACACCTATGCAGACACCACTTCTGACTATAGGAGCTATAGGGCTATGTGTGTCTCCTAAAGAAATGCAGCATAAGACATGGTGGTCTGGTTGCCATGGGCAACCTACTCTGCTAAGCCTACTGGTAACCACCCATAAGACATGGCTTTCTAGCAGTTAACAACACATTCGGGTGGAAGCCTTTCTTTTGGGACTCTGCAGGATACAGCGCTCCCTGCAGTTACAGTGGCTTCAGGATACAAGACTTTCACCATACAATGGTTTCTTCTAGGACATTGCTTGTTGATTCTGGATACAATGTACCAGGCACTGAGCAAAACAAATATCATGAACATTCTACTGATGCATTAGTGATTGGCGCTCTATAGCGCCTCTCTACAGTACAGTGCGGTACTACCAGCCCTGTACTGTTCTTACATGTATTAGTGAGGTGCACGCAGTGATTGGCGGTCTATAGCGCCTCGCTACAGTACAGCATGGTACTACATGTCTTGTACTGCTCTTACATGTATTAGTGAGGTACATGCAGTGATTGGTGGTCTATAGTACATTGTGGTACTACATGTCCTGTACTGCTCTTACATGTATTAGTGAGGTGCATGCAGTGATTGGCGGTCTATAGCACCTCTCTACAGTACAGTGCGGTACTACATGTCCTGTACTGCTTTTACATGTATTAGTGATATGCATGCAGTGACTGGCGGTCTATAGCACCTCTCTACAGTACAGTGCGGTACTACATGTCCTGTACTGCTCTTACATGTATTAGTGAGGTACATGTAGTGACTGGTGGTCTAGTAGTGCCTCTCTACAGTAAAGTGCAGGATTAGTGAGGTGCACGCCGTGATTGGCGGTCTATAGCACCTCTCTACAGTACAGTGCGGTACTACATGTCCTGTACTGCTCTTACATGTATTATTGAGGTGCATGTAGTGACTGGTGGTCTAGTAGTGTCTCTATACAGTACAGTGCGGTACTACATGTCCTGTACTGCTCTTATATGTATTGGTGCAGTGATTGGCGGTCTATAGCGCATCTCTACAGTACAGCGTGGTACTACATGTCCTGTACTGCTCTTACTTGTATTTAGGAGGTACATGCATATTTGGTTATAGGCCTCTACAGTACAGTGCGGTCACTGTCCTGTATGTCTTTTTTACATGAGGTCTTCAGGATTGGGGCG
>JAODAL010025969.1:0-57624 GCA_025379985.1 Phyllomedusa bahiana
GTCAATATTTCCATAGATTTTAAGGGGCCTCTTTTGCCCTATTCTGATGGTTGGTTTTTGCCAACCAATGAGAAGAGCTTACAGAATTTGAATTACTGTATTTCCCGGCAATTTCCAAGATCCTAATTCCTGATGTAGCGCCGTTCTAGATTCTTGGAAAGTGTTTTTTTTTTCTTTTATTAGAAGGTTTGAGCTCTTTTTCTGAAAATGTTTTACACGTAATAAAAACATTTTTTAAAAAAAAAAAAATACTCCATGCCTCACGGAGCGGAGAGCCGAGATGGATTTCTTTTGCGATCTTCTATATGTTTCCTCTCATGTTATATTCTCGCTTCACTTCGCCTCCTCTGGCTCATTTAGACCAACTTCAACTAGGTCTGTCTGTCGGAGCTTTGGAGCGCTGCAATGCGCCGCACTTTGCCGACCCGCGATCATGCATGCCTCGGAGTATTCGAATGAGCCGCATCCCGCCCCAGAACGCCCACACCGCGCCCATTACACGCCCCTTCATGTTAGGCGCAGTCGAAAGTGGCGAAGGTTGCCCCTAACATCGCATCCCTGTGTCCGACAGGGGATTCAGATCGGTGAGCCACAGTTTTCGCCAGAAAACTGGCGCAACTCCCGATCATACATGTCGCCCTTTGTGTTTAATTTCTGATATAGAATAACATGGTTAATATGTTGTTATAAGCTTAAACAGCCAAAAACAAAACCAAGCATAGTCATAAAGTGATCTCTTTTTCGTCTATTGTGTTTTTGTAGATCTTGAAATAAGTAGTACATTATAACTTTAGTTATTAAAAATGAAGCAGTTCCAATTATGTATTACAGTATTTTATTATTTACAGTAAAAGCATCTTTTTTAAAGCCAAATTGCAAGAGTCATACTTTTTTTCCCCCGTAGGGAGTACATATAATTTAATTTGACTTTCTTTTAATTTGTTTCAGTAGGAAAATGTGAAAAAACATAATAAATCTATGTGTTGATACTATGTCATCTTTTCTTCTGAGGGTGAAAACAATTGCAGTGGTACAAAATAAATATTGTTTTCACAGTTTACTATTTGTGCAAAATAAAATAATTTTTTAATAATTTGTATTTGTTTTCATAGTTAATATTTTGGGATTTTTTGTTTTAGACCTGCAGATAGATGTGATATTTTGATTGTTTGATCCCTTATGTAATACTTTGGAATACTGATCCCTCCACAGCATTACCACTGGTACAGGGTTTTTTAAACTTTTTGGGCCACATGTATGAAAATTGTCTAGGTCCAAAACTCACTTTGTTGCCCATAGCAACCAATCAGAGCGCCCCTTTCATTTCCTATCGTGCTGTGGAAAAATTAGAGGGGCTCTGATTAGTTGTTATGGGCAACAAAGTGAATTTTAGATCTAGACAGTTTTCATACATGTGGCCCTTTATACTTGGCTCTCGTTAGCCAACACATGGTAATAGCAGGGCTTCATTACAGAAGAGCTACAACCACTAATGTGAGGAGCCTCGGTTAGGGTCCATTCACATGGTGTTTTTTCATTGTTAGTGTATGTTCACACGGTGTGTTGACTCCGATTTTTGATCCGTTTTTAGATGCGTTTTTGGATCCGTTTTTCAGGCCCTAAATGGACCCAAACAACATCTAACAATGTGCAGTGTGATTTACATTACTTTCAATGTAAAACACGCATCAGTGTTCAGCCAAGTGATCGTCGATGCATGTTTTACTTGCATCTTTCTGATGCGTCTTTCGGATCAGTTCAAAGAATTGTCATGTCAATTTTTGATCCGAAAGATGCACCAGACACCGTATTTTAAACTATAGGGTACGTTCCTGCTGCAGCTAAAACGCATCCAAACACACACCTGCGTTTTGGATGCGTGTTGGATGTGTTTTGGATGCGATTTAGGGTATGTTCACATGGTGTGTTGAGTCCGTGTGAACATATGCTTTTAGATATGTGTTTAGATCTGTCTTTCAGACCCCAAAGGGACCCAAACACAAATCTAATAAATAGCAATATGATTTATATCGCTTTTTACTTGAAACACTTGTCTCACTCCGTCTTTCGGATCTGTCCCAAGAATTGACATGTCAAATCTTGGTCTGAAAGATGCATCCAAACACGCACCTGTGGATCCAACAAGGATCCAAAATCGTATCCCAAGACGTCTGAATAGCCCCTTATGCAAAGCTTTTGAATGCGTTTTTCAGGTCCAAAACGGATCCAAAAATGGATCCAACATGTCATGTGAACATACCCTTATTCTTGGATACGCTTTGGAGTAGAAACGTAGACATACACAAATATATGCATTTCTATGTATACGTTACCGTTATTTAAAACATAAACATGACATACATTTGTATATGGTTACATCTGTTTATGTAGTTAGAAAACATATACTTTTTTAAACATTATTATACTTTGTCAATAAAACCACAATATAAATTAAATAAATTGTAACAAACAGTATGCGTTAAACATATGAAAACGCATGCATTTATGTTTGCATACATCAGTCATATGTAAAAAAAATATGCAATAAGCGTTTTTTTGCTGGACACAAAGACGTAGTTGAACGTGCTTTTGGATACGTCACAAAAACAGTATCCAAACGCAAGCTATGTCAAAAAGTATGCACTTCTGACTATACGTTTCTACCATTGTACTCATTGAATATGTCAAGCAATGTGTTTGGATAATGTTTTGTGCCATCCAAACATATATGTTTAACATTTTGGCAAAACACCGTGTGAACCCAGCCTTATCTCTGTAGAAGCTCTAAACAAATACCACTGTAAAGTGCCTATGTTATCTGCAGCAGTGCCAACCGGATACGATCAAACAATGCATATGATACCTCACCCACGTAACATACAACATAACTAATGGCAAACAAATTCCTCAGTGCAGTATCAAATACTTTCTCAGAAATGCCAAGAAAATAACACTATGTACAGTAAATGTAAAGCTAACCATTGCATTTGACAGTGGATGGAAAGAAATGGTGCTGTATGTGGTGTATTTTTTTTTCTTGCAAAGCAATGGGCACTTTGGCATAACTAAATGGACTGCATTATAAGTCAAAGGAGTCCTTTAAAAGCATCTGGTTTCCATCATTCATTACATGAGAAATTGAAACTAAAATGCAGATGGACAGTGCCTAAGTTAGTCTTTGTTTAACATACCAGGGGCAAACAACCTGAAACAACTCTATGTAGATGAACAAAACTGGCATGGCTTGAATCCCTTTCACATTGCTAGGTTTAGTGAGTTAGATGTGACTTGAGGATTGCTACATCCAGTAGATGGCTCTGGAGAGTTCAGTTATCTTCCCATAAACCTTTTGGAATATTTGTTTAACATATCTTATAGAGAGACAATTATAAGCTTTATAAAAAGCTCACAAAAAATGGGGTAATGTGTCCTCCCTTTGCATGGAGTGGCAACACACATGCTCAACTATTGCTACATTCAATCTTTATGGGGCTAAAAGAACTAGTTGACCCAATAGATTGCAGTGCAATGTGCATACTTGACTGCCAGTATATTTGAACAGGGAACACATGATCTTGGTCCTAGTAGTGGGGGACTCCTAGCAGACAGCCATTTACCTCTTATCCTTAGTGGGGCACTTCTGCTCACCCTCCAGCTGTAGTGGGGATGGTTAGGATTGGAAGCAGTCCCATTGGTGAAGCTTTGATTAAAAATAAGTATCTACGCCCTGATCCAGATGTCCACTGGGAAACTCTCCAACACTTTGATGTGCCAGTATGAGTCTGCCTTTAAGCATCTGCTGTTGCTGTTTTGGTGCCAGTAACTATGAAACACCTTCAAAGTCAGGACTTATTTTTTCAGCATATTTCACAGGTACTCGATCGGGTTGATGTCTGGGAAATTTGGAGGCCAAGTACACAATTTATATTCTGTCATGTTCCTCATGGCATTATGATATTTGCAGTATGGAAGGGTGCATTATCCTGCTGAAAGATGCTGTTGCCCTTAGGAAACACCGTTGCCATTAACTGTTGTACTTAGTCTGCAACAATGTTTAGGAAGGTATAAAATTAACATCCACATGAATACCAGGACCTGAGGTTTTGTAGAGGAAAATAGCCTGTGCATCTCACTGCCTCTGGTGACTTGCCTTGTTCCTGTAGTACATTCGGGTGTCATCTCCTAAACTGTAAAAGTTGCACATACACATAGCTGTTCTTATTTGTGAAAGAAAACGTGAATTATCAGACAGGCTACCTGGTTAGCTTTTCCCATGGTCCAGTTCTAATGCTCACAGGCCTATTTTAGACCATTTCAGTAATCGACAGGGACAGTTAGACACTCTAACCAGTCTAGAGCTATGCAACCCCATATGAAGCAATCTGGGGTTTTCTCATCACATTGATTAACTTTAAACATGTAGGCAAAAGTAAATAAAGATTATTACCAAATACATTGCTAATCTGATTTTGTTTCCTCAGAGCTAGAGTAGTTCTTATCTCCCGCTTGTGTACACAAGCTTCTCTAGGTTACCGACCACCTCTCTCTTGTCCAATAGCACTAACTGGGATGGTTGATATGGTGATGTCACTCCTTACTGTTTTATATTGGTACCACAGGAGCTTGTTTATCTTTCCTACTGACAAGCTTTAGCCCTTTAAAGCTATGTAGACTTCTGTTGTTGAAACTCTTCAAATACAAAATGTCCCTCTATAAGGCTCAGCTAAGTATAGCAGGGATGTTATGCCAATCATTGTTGTAGAACTGCCCACAGCAAAACCACAAAGTGCGAGCCTGAAGCTGGCTGTGTAGAATAGGCTATGTGAAACATCCTAATGCGAAAACCTCTGTAACCTTTGTCAGCAATCAATGCCAAAGAAGCTCTTCTGTGTGGTCAGAGCAGTTAGACTAGCCTTCACTTCCCATATGCATCAATTAAACCTTTTGCTGGTTCACAATTACCTTACTTTGTCCTACCTGCCATTTTGAAAATGCTCAGACCTAGTTGTTAAGCCTTTGCACCATAGCCCCTGTCCAAGATACTCATATTTTTCTGCTTGCGCAATTTTCCTGTTTCCAACATAACAACTTTAATAATTGACATTTCACTTTCTGTGTAATATATCCCTAGAAAGGTTCTATTGTCTTTGCCATAATTACTGTTATTCACTTCACCTGTCTGTGTGGTTTTAATTTTATGGCTGATCAGTGTATGCCTTGCGGTTGCTTTAAGGGTTTTTGTGTCCCTGCAATGAAAATGTATAAAAAATGGTGTAGATGCATTTGGGAGTAGTAGAGGCGGTTAGATCCTTAGTAGAGTCATAAAGAAGTAAACAGTAGGCTTGTATGAAGATCTATTGGGCCCCACAGTGCCATTGTCTTCAAAAGGAATTTAAAACAAATTGCTGAGGGCCAGTACATAATTTAAAGACTCACTGCAATTTTATGACTTGCTAATGTTCCTAATTACATGCCCGTGAAAGGCTTAATTAATTGGGGGATGTAGCAAAAAGTGGAGCCTATGTTTGTTATCACGGTTCCACTGCATTGATTTTAATGCCTACTGAGAATTTAGGACCTCTTTATTTGCACAAAGAAAATGCAAGTCTTTTGAAAAAAAATGCACATAACGATCAACCCCTCGCTGCTATCTAATATACTTTTCTCTACTTAACCAAAGTGCTTGTAATCATATTTTGTAAATGTTGGTGCTGTTAATTGCATTGTAAGAGAAAATAGGTTCTGCTTGGCTGGTTGTGGAGAACTTTAAGTTTTTTTTTCCTTTCTTCCTATTCCAAGTGCTCTTAGAAGTAATCATGTAATCAAGTAAAACTGAGTTTCTACAAAAGTTTTTTTTTTTTTTTTTTTAAATAAAGTTCCACAGTCGAGAAGGCCTGCATTTTATTTACAAGTAATGATCCACTTTCCCCATTCTTGTGTTTATCCACTTTTTTAAAGAAATATATTATTTTTTTTACAAATCTATACCATAATTCAAAGCTAGTCGATTGTGTGAAGACATTTGATATAACATTATATCATTTACTTTATTCTGAAAAAAGAAAAACGTTTACTATATTTAAACAACAGAATAAATGCAACTACCGTCAATTAGTATTTTAATATCAAGTACAACAATAATAAAAATGTAATTCCCTCTCCAATTGTTTTATTTTTTAGGATTCCTCATAATAGCATGATGTAAATAACGTATATATCAGAATCTAAAATTTTCTTTTGTAAAAATCTCATTGCTAAGAACAAAACAAGTTGCATTTTTTTTGGTTTGGAAAAATGACAAAAAAATAAATTATATAATGACATTATGAATTATAACTTAATCGTTATTAGTCAAAATAGTAACCATTTGTAACAGTAATGTTACAGTGCAGTTACAGTTACAGTGCAATACCTATAGCCCAGACATCTCTAATGCTGTTCAGGGTCTATTTTATACAGTATGAAGATGAACTAAAAAGGTACTGGATTTTTCGGACTATAAGATGCACATAGGTTTAAGAGGAGGATAATAGGGAAAAAAAAGTCCAAATTTGTAAAACGGCAAAAGGTGGTGATTTTAAACTTTTAATATATTTTTTTAAAACTTTTTTTCACTTTAATACTTAGTCCCCCTAGGATACTTGACCACTAGGGGGCACAATCCCAAGTATGTACCATTAATCACCACTCTTTGTTCTCTATCACCGAGCCACTTCTCCACTTGCTAACATTTTCCCCTAGTCCAGGCATTCTCATTTTACTTACCACCATTTTATTTAGCATAGTATCTAATGCTTTAGAAAAATCCAGATTTGACATCCTGATCCAGTCTAGAACTGACCTCCTCATAGATGCTGATGAAATTAGTTTGACAGGACTGATCCTTCATAAACCCATGCTGGAAATTGAAAGAAAAAAACAACAGGTAATAAATCATTGCTCACCAGAGTGGACAACTTATTTACCCTAGTTTGAAACATAAACCTGAGTTATTGTAAGCAGGTGTCCAAGGAAGCAGCATCTTCTAAAGAGAATAAGTATCACTTTTAGTCTGTCTATTTAACTTAATAAGGTATTATGAGATCTTTATTTGAAGGGTGTTACACTTTTATTGCTAATTTCCATCTTGAAGGTGAATTTGTATATTACTGATTGGATATTGGTTGCATTGCTGATTGAATATTAAAAATGTTCATCTTCTTAAAGGTAAATGTTCACTGCTGATTGGATATTGTAAGTGTCCATCTGTTTCTTGCTACTAATCTTGTTTTAGCGAGTCTTTAAAATATGAACAATGTCTGGTGTATCTTATGTGGACCTGATGAAGTGCAGTATCACATGAAACAAGTCAACGTGTGATTTGAATTGTCCTTGAAAATCCTTGATCTAGCACTACCATACTCCATAAATCAATTATAACTTCCTGCAATACGTACTTCCGGTTCCAGTTTCTGTGGAATACATTTGCATTCCACAATCGGCTCTGGCGTCTTTTTCTTCTTAGGCCGTGTTCACACAGCTTATTCAAGACGGAATTGCGAGCCGGATTGCGCTCGCAATTCCGCCTTGAATAAGGGGCGGGTGCGGGGGCGCGGCCCGCCGGCCCCATAGACTTCCATTATCCACAGCGCGTATTGCACCTGGATAATGTGCAGGTCACTTTCTCCCCGCCCGGCGGATTCGCCGAGCGGTTAGGAGCGACGGAATCCACAGTTCTCTATGAGAACGGTGGATTACCGTAATTACTGCGACGGATTGGCGCCGTACTGCAGTGCAAATCCGGCGCGCAGTACGGCGCCAATCCGCAGCAAAATAAGCCGTGTGAACATGGCCTTATTCATTAAATATGACTGGGTGTACTCTGAAATTTATATGTTTGTATTTGAATGTGTCTTTTCAAAGTATTGTCTTGCCTTTCAATGTATTTATTCACCTGTATATTCATGTTTGACTCATTTATATGTGTAAATGCTCCACTTCCAGTCCTTACTTGGTTTGTTGGCATTGGGCAGGATTTCTGTCTATCATGAGGCTGCATAATGATTAGTTCGTATATGTGCCAATCTTCCATTCTAGTATGGTCATTGGGTATCATTCTATATATTCACTTGACACCTGACTCTCACTGACATTCCCTTGACAAAGTGCAACTGCGAAATGTGCTTCTGGGTGGTTCGCTCCTTGCCCTCTTTCAGATTGCCATAGGTTAAGTATTCATTATTTATCAATTATTATTCATATGATATTTTATATCTGTCCTGTATGCAACTATTATACACTAGTATTTTTGTTTATGGGTTTGTGAGCTGCCATTTTTGTCCCACTGGGTGTATACGTTTCTATTTTAAATCATAGATTTTTAATGTATACCAATAAATTTTTAATAAAGATGGAGTGCTGGGGCTTCTTAGTCTCCCTCACCTAATTGCAGCAGGACACCGGTGGTAAACATAGAAGGTTTAAAGATATATTTCCCCCTCTCCGATTGATACATTTTTATAAATAAAAGTATATCAAAAGCTATAACACAAAGTGCTGACTATAAAACCACTAAATAATGGTTGTACAGTTATCAAATAACACCGCAACATAAAACCAGAGTCCCAAGGCTAAATAATATTACTAGATAAATTACTCATCAGATCAAATATACTGAATAATATGACAACACTATGACCACATATCACCACCACATAGTGACTGAATAATATGACAACACTATGACCACATATCACCACCACATAATGACTGAATAATACCATCACACTATGACCACATATCACCACCACATATTGATGGAATATGACCACAGTATGACCACATATCCCCACCACATAGTGTCTGAATAATACCACCAAACCATGACCAAATATCATCACCATATAGTGAGTGAAAGATACCGCTACACCATGAAAACATATCATCACCACATAGTGACTGAATAATGCCTCCACATCACAAACACATATCACCATCACATAGTGACTAAATAATACCACCACATTATGAACACATACCACCACCACACAGTGACTGAATAATACCACCACACTATGAGTCATAGTGTGGTGGTATTATTCAGTCACTATGTGGTGGTGGTATGTGGTCATAGTCTATGACCACATATCACCACCACATAATGGCTGAATAATACCACCACACCATGACTACATATAACCACCACATAGTGACTGAGTAATACCGCCACACCATATCAATACACTAAATATATACTGAAAAATACCACCACACCATTACTGAATATAAACCATTGCAGTAAGTAATTACAGTTCAGGTACATTTAATGACTCACAGGTGATGTTTCTCCGATGAGTAGTTCACGTTCCCTTTTCTTCTCCATCCGGTCCACACTTTCATGCTGACTTTTCTGGCCAACACTTGTCCATGCAGATTTGGACACAAATATCTCAGAATCCTCACTTTTCCATCTCCTCTTTGCCTTTTCCCAATTCTGTACAAACTTCCCAGGGGTTGGAGACCAGGCTCAGATTACAGCTTAGAGACACAGTCCCCGAAGAGGAACAGAGGACTAACCACCCCTGGAGATTGTGCTACAGATCTGACCTGTACCCTTCAGAATCATATTGTGTGGTCGGAACTCCTTCCCCTGCACGAAGAAGATCAGCCACAGGCATGATGCATGATCCTCAGGGGATGCAGGGGATAGAGTTCAGCACTGTCATGCTTTTTGCTTCTATTAGCGTTTTTTGCTTTTTCTACAGATTTTGCAGTTGGACTATGATGGATTTATTGAACCAGCGTTTGATTATTTTCTTTAATAAAATGGTCAGTGAGGGCTGGTCTCAGAGTTTATTTTAAGTGTTTTTTTTGTGTTGTGTCAGTGTTTTTTTTTTACCATTTATTACCATTTATTTGTTAGTAATAGAGATGTTTGACAGACGCCTCTATATAACTAGCTCTGGGGCTTGGTGTCAGCCTCGGGGGCGACAAAAAATAATAATACCCAGTTAGTAACAGAGAGACATCTATCAGACAATTCGATTACTAACAGTGGAAAAATAGTGGTAAAAAATACACCGAAACAGCACAAAAACACTTTATTTACATAAACACTCCCCAACAACATCCCTCACTGACCATTTTATTAAAGAAATGGATCCAACACTCGTCCGAACTTAATCCAGAGAGGAAACATAAAATACAGAAACACTAATCAGCATTTGACTGATGGCTATCTATGATCCTCCTAAAGATAGGTAGAACCCCCTAATAGGAAGGTAGTGCCCTAAATTAGGGACTTCAGGTATGTGGGTAGGCAAGCAAGGCCCCAGCTAGATAGGCAGGCAAGCCATAGGTAGATAGGTAAATGGTCCCAGGTAGTTAGGTAGACCCTATGTAGATAGGTAGGTTCCAAGCAGGTCAGTGCCCAAGGTAGGTAGGTTGGTAGACCCTAGGTAGGTAGGCACCCATGTAGGAAGGTTTTTTGGCCCTAGGTAGGTAGGTAGGTAGTTAGATTTCCCCAGGTAGTTAGTTTGCCCCCAGGTAAGTAGGTAGATTGCCTCCAGGTCGGTAGATTGCCCCCAGGTAGGTAGATTGCCCCCAGGTAGGTAGAGAGATTGACCCCAGGTAGGTAGGTAGATTGCCCAACAGGTAGGTAGATATATTGCCCCAAGGTAGGTAGATTTCCTCAGGTAGTTAGGCTGTAGATAGGCAGGCAGGTCGGTCCACATTAGATTAAAAAGAAAAATACACTCACCTCTTTCCGTTCCCCGATTTTGTGGCAGTCTGTGCAGGCCAGGCTTCTCCTACTGAAGCCCAGTACAGGCAGCGCGATGATATCCCTGACATAGCTTAGCTGATAGAAAGAGGTTATTGGTCTAAGGAAAAACAAGTAAAACACATTAAACACTCTTTATAAATTTGGTATTGACAGAATTCTACTGACCCACAAAATAAAGATAATGTGTCATTAATATCACATAGTAAGTTTCCACAAAAATGAACCCCAAAAACAAGTTTTTCCCTGTTCCCCTTGTTTTTTTCCTTTCGGCTCAGACCACCATGATGACTTCTCACTGCCATGACTTGTCTCTGTACCACATACACATCTTAGAATCCTCACTTTTTTCAGCCGCTCCTTATTTATAGGTATATAAGTCCCCTCAGTTAGGTAGCTCTATATCTCCCCTATTCAGATAAGAAGCTCCATAGGTCCCCTCAATTAGGTAGGTGTATAGGTCCCCTCAGATAGGAAGCTATAGGTCAGCTCAGTTAGGTAGGTGTATAGGTCTTCTCACCTAGGCAGGTATATATAGGTCCCCTCAGTTAGGCAGATTTATATAGGTCCCGTCAGTTAGACAGGTATATATAGGCACTAGAGATGGGCGAATCGATTCTAACGAAGTGGAATTCATTTAGAATTTCAGGAAAACTTCAATTCTGAACGAAGTCGAAGTTTAGGGTGATTCGCAGGAACGAAGCGTGTTTTTAATTAATAAAATGACTGCAAGCACATGGCGTTACATGGGGCAAAGAACTCTGGGAGGAATAAAGCAGTAGCCTAAATGACATGTGCAGAGATGAAGCCAATCAGAGACCGGCAGGATTCTGTGACGTCACTGCACTATATAAGTCCGGATGCGACGCTGGCAGTTCACATTCCTCTCTCTGTGCTATGTTGTAGCTGCTGCAGCTCCTGTAGCTGAGATCTCACACAAAAGAAAGAACTTTTATACAGCGATTTTTGGGGCGGTGTCACAGTTTTTCTCAGAGACTGCTTCTCTTACGTTCTAATTTTGATTTTGTGGGTTATTGGAATTGAAGTCCAGTGTGTGTCCAATTCAGCTGCATATACATATTAATGCTATCTGCTCAGTTTTGGAGCACATTGAATATCCAAGTGTTATCTAAGCCTGTTTTTGCTGTTGTATTCAGTTAAGGAAACAGTGTTTTTTCAATCCAAATACCAGTTAATTTTTGGCTGCTCATTTCTTTGCCCAATTTATATCCAAGGGCTACTTAAACGTCTTTGTGCTATTGTAGTCAGTAAAAGAAAGGTTTTTTTTTAAACGCCAAAGAAGAAATTTTACCTGTAGCATAATTCATATCCGAAGGTTAATTAAGTGTTTTTCTGCTGTTGTAGTCAGTAAAATACACGTCGCTTTAACACGCCACATAGCTGTTAATTTTTGGCATCTAATTTCTTTTCCGCAATTTAGATCCAAGGGTTAATTAAGCGTTTTTCTGCTGTTGTCGTCAGTAAGAGAAACGTTGTTTTTCAACGGCAAAGAAGAAATTTTGCCTGTAGCATAATTTATATCCGAAGGTTAATTAAGCCTGTTTCACTTTTATATTCAGTAAAATAAACAGTGTTTTTAAACGGCACATACAAGTAAATTTTTTCTGCCCATTTGTGGAGCGCAATTTATATCCAAGGGTTACCCAAGCTTGTTGGTGGGTTCATTTGGAGTCAAATACAGGGTGTGTATTTATTATATACAAATATCTTAATTTAACAGAGCCTGTACATTCTAGAACAAACAGTATGTCAGACAGAGAGGTGGCAGGCTCTTCACCTGCGAGTGCTAGTGGCACAAACATTCCTGGAGCAGGCCCAGGTCGCAGCACATTAAGGGGACGTTGCAGCAGGGGTTACTCGGTGAGGCCAGAACTGCCGGTGTTATCTAGAGGCCATGTGATGACCAGCAACCCTAGGGTTCTTGATTGGTTGACTAGTCATCCACTTCCTCCCAGATGACATCTGACAACCCCAGCCAAGATTCGGTGGGAACGTCAGACACAACCCTTAGTTGGCATGGCCCGGGAGCGGGTCAGCGGCCCTCACCTGACCTCAACCCGCTTCTGTCTCATCCGGTTCCCTCAGCCAGAGATCTACTATGTGGTCTGGGCTCAGCGCCACTATACAGCGTGGATGAACAATTTGAGGAAATCAGTCAGCAGCTACTTGGCAGCGAAGAAATGGGGCCAATATCCCCTGCTTCTTGCAGTAGGTGGCAAAGTATAGATGTGGAGAGTGGCATGGGAGGTCATGTTGTGAGGGGTCAGCCTCTGCATACCAAGACCGTTGAGGAGGACAGCAGGGAAGATCAAACAATAATCGATGATGATGTGGCCGGGTGAAGCAAGGGCTTCATCATCGTCAGGAGAAGAGGGCGTCAGCTTGTGCCTCAGGCAGCGGCGCAGCCAGAAAGTGGGTTGTGTGGCCGTGAGTCAGCAGGGTAGCAGCATTGCGAGGTCAGGAACTAAGACGCCACGGGGTAGAAAACCCGCTTCGCAGGTCCAAGAAAGTAGCGGCACAGCACAGGGGCTCAGCGAGGCAGCGGTGGTAGTAGTCACTCAGTGCGGAGCGTTGGCGGTAAAATCAGCTGCTCCGCGGTGTGGCAGTTCTTTGCTAAGACACTGGAGGAGCCGAATATGGGTATATGTAGAATCTGTGGGCAGAAAGTGAAGCGTGACCAGGGAGCTAACGTTGGCACCACAGCCCTGCGTCTACATGCAGCGTCACCATTCGGTGGCCTGGGAGACACGTGGCTCAGATGTGGTAGTCCATCCTGCCGCCGCAGCAGCAGCAGCGCCCAGTGGCACGCATGCCATTGCAGCCAGTCAAGGCTCCACCACCTATGCAGAAGGGAGCTGTTTCTCTTTGCCATCATCTCCCGATCCAGACGCTCCTGCTCCTCGCTACTCATGGTGCCAGCAGTCGTTCAACGAGGCGATTGCAAAGAGACAACAGTATGCATCCAGTATGCATCCAACCATCCTAAGGTGCAGAAGCTGACTGTGCTCCTGTCCAAGTTGTTGGTACTGCAGTCCCGCCCTTTCCAAATGGTGGACTCTGCACCATTCAGAGAATTAATGGCCTGTGCCGAGCCGAGGTGGAGAGTTCCAAGCCGTAATTTCTTTTCCAAAAAAGCAGTGCCAGCCCTTTACAAATATGTAGAACAGAAGGTGGGGCAGTCCTTGAGCTCATCAGTTTGTTCCAAGGTGCACGGCAGCGCGGACATGTGGAGCTGTAACTACGGTCAGGGCCAGTACATATCCTTTACGGCCCACTGGGTGAATGTGCTTCCAGCCCAGCCACACCAACAACTTGGACAGGAGACGCCGCTTTCTCCTCCATGTTGTCAAACTGCTGCTCCTGCGCCAATGTCCGCCTACTCCTCCACCACCACCAACACCATCACAACCTACAAAAGTACAGCTCCATCATACCACATTTGTAGGGCACAGCGGTGTCACGCAGTTCTACACCTGGCTTGCCTCAGCGAACGAAGTCACACAGGGGAGGAACTGCTCCGCGTCATGCAGCAAGAAATCGATGTGTGGCTTTCTCCGCGCCAACTGCAAATCGGAACCATGGTGACGGACAATGGGAGGAACATGGTGTCCGCGCTGCACCGGGGAGGGATGGTCCATACGCCCTGCATGGCGCAAGTGTTCAATTTGGTTGTGAAAAGGTTCCTGAAGTCTTCCACCGATCTTCAGAAGATTCTGAAAATGGCCAGGAAACTGTGCATGCACTTCATCCATTCCTGCAAAGCCAGGCACACCCTCCTCGAGTTGCAGCGGCAGAATGGTCTTCCCCAACACACGCTGATATGCCCGTTGGAATTCCAGCCTGCACATGTTGGACCGACTGTATGAACAGAGAAAGGCCATTAACGATTTTTTGATGATCCAGGCGGACAGGAGTACTCCCCTGTATAACTTTGATGTCAGCCAGTGGCAGCTGTGTGTGACACCTGCCGTTTGCTGAGGCCATTTGAGGAGGCCACGTTATTTGTCAGTCGCCAGGACTACGGGATGAATAACGTCATTCCACTGCTTCATGTCCTGGAACAGATGCTGAAAAATCTGTCTGGGCAGGGGACTGGAGACATGGCGACTACATCTCGCGGCCACATGAGTCCGATGGGGACTGAACTGGAGGAGGAGGACATTGAAGCAAGAGCATTGTCTGGTGAAATGAGTGGTTTTTCTACCCAGGTGACAGGAGAGGAGGAGCAGGAGCAGCTGGAGGAGGTAGATGGAGATGAGGAAGACGAGGCAGATGACCTGCAAGCACCGTGGCAGTATACAGTGGAGATGGAGGCAGGGAGTCCCTCGGAGTCACTTGTGCAGATGGCCCGCAGCATGCTGATTTTCCTGGCTAGTGACAGCTGAATAGTCACCATCCAGCAGAGGGAGGACTTTTGGCTCTCCACCCTATTGGACCCTCTCTACCGGTCCAAAATGGGAGCCTTTTTCACGGCTGCTGAGAGGGAGGAAAAACTCAAATACTATAGAGAGATCCTCCGTAGTCAGTTGGCCGCTGCCTATGTGCGGCATCGGCCCTCCTCTGACACGTCTGACCGGGGGGCTCCTCAGCGCTCACGTACCACTGCTGCGGCTGCTGTGGGCAGGTGGCGGGGTAGGAGCAGTACCAGCTCCATCAGCAGCAACCTAAGTCCGGAGTCGCTGATGAGCAGCTTCCTTCACCCGCCTAGTGAGGAGGGCAGTCGCCAACAGCAGCAGCAGGACCTGGATCAGTCCCTGAACCAACAGGTTGTTGCCTACTTGGACAGCACTCTGCCACCCCAGTTAGAAGATCCGCTGGACTACAGGGCAGCAAAACTGGATGTGTGGCTGCAACTAGCCGAGTGTGCAGTGGAGAAGTTGTCATGCCTGGCCAGTAGTGTGGCATGAGATCGGGTGTTCAGTGCGGCGGGGCCATCGTTACCCCAAGGAGACACGCTTGTCCATGGGAAATGTGGAACGACTGACCTTTTGTCAAGAGGAATCAGGCGTGGATCGGCAAGGATTTCCACACACCAATACCTTAGGCGTCAGATTACATCAGTCATGACGCCTCCCCAAAACTTTGAGACATGAGTCTGGCTTCAAACTACCTGCCTCAGCCACTATTCTGATGCCGCTACCCACCTGATGCCACACATCTGCTGCCAGTTTTTCCATCTGCCTACCACCATCTTTACCAGGGACTGATATTGCCAGCCACCTCCACACTGTGTCATTGTGCCACTCTCTGACCTCATGCTGCTGTTGTTGCTGCTGCGGTCACCTCCACACTGTGTCATTGTGCCATTCTCTGACCTCATGCTGCTGCTGTTGCTCCTGCCGTGACCTCCACACTCTGTCATTGTGCCACTCTGTGGCCTACTCCTGTTTTTGCCACCTCCAGAATGTCATTGTGCCACTCTCTGATCTCATGCTGCTGCTGTTGCTCCTGCCGTGTCCTCCACACTCTGTCATTGTGCCACTGTCTGACCTCATGCTGCTGCTGTGGCTCCTACCATGACCTTCACACTCTCTCATTGTGCCACTCTGTGGCCTACTCCTGTTTCTACCACCTCCAGAATGTCATTGTGCCACTCTCTGACCTCATCCTGCTGCTGTTGCTCCTGCCGAGACCTCCACACTCTGTCATTGTGCCACTCTGTGGCTTACTACTGTTTTTGCCACCTCCACACTCTGTCATTAAGCCACTCTCTGACCTCTTGTTTCTGATGTGGCTGCTGCCGTGACCTACACACCCTGTCATTGTGCCACTGTCTGACCTTATGCTACTGCTGTTGCTCCTGCCGTGACCTCCACACTCTGTCATTGTGCCACTCTGTGGCCTACTCCTATTTTTGCCACCTCCAGAATGTCATTGTGCCACTCTCTGACCTCATGCTGCTGCTGTTGCTCCTGCCGTGACCTCCACTCTCTGTCATTTTGCCACTTTGTGGCCTACTCCTGTTTTTGCCACCTCCAGACTGTCATTGTGCCACTCTCTGACTTAATGCTGCTACTGTGGCTGCTGCCGTGCCCTCCACACTTTGTCATTGTGCCACTCTGTGGCCTACTCCTGTTTTTGCCACCTCCAGAATTTCATTGTACCACTGTCTGACCTCATGCTGCTGCTGTGGCTGCTGCCGTGACCTCCACTCTCTGTCATTGTGCCACTCTGTGGCCTACTGCTGCGGGTGCCACCTCCACACTCTATCATTGTGCCACTGTCTGACCTCATGCTGTTGCTGTTGATGATGTCTTATCCACACTGTGTCATTGTGCCACTTTGTGGGCTCCTGATGTTGCTGCCACCTCCAGAATTTGTCATTGTGCCACTCTGTGGCCTACTCATGCTGCTGCTAAGTGACCGCTGTCTAACTGGCACACCCTGTGGTTTCCTAATGCTGTTTCCACCCTCCACCATTCTATGACGTTGACACTATATTTGGTTTTCACCTTCTTTTCACCTGTCAGAAGGAATTGGAAGGATCAGGATTGTCTAGCCAAAAGCAGGAGTGGATACAGAACACAGAAGACATGCAAATATCCCATTTACTGGTCATCTCTGTTTTGGATCAACTCCTGTTTGTTTTTGGCCTTAGCAATACTAATGGATTATTGACCGATTGAAAGCGGACACTGACGGATGAAAGGAAGGGCAAAATGATCAGAGACGTCAACGCAAAATTACTGCGACACCCTCTCCACTCATTCAGGGGGGCCTCTACATGTATCAGCGTTTAACAGAACAGGTTCTGTCATATTTTGTGACGGTTTAAAGCTCTGGCCTCATGGAGTGACCCCCAGCTGTGACGTCCCCTTACTATGCTGCGATCTGTGGCGGCTCCAGTAACCTACTACTGTGTTCTTTGACGCTGTGGTAGGATCTTAGCCCTCAGCTTATTTTTTTCCAGCTGGCGCTGCCATGTCTTTATCAGGCTGCATTCCCACTTCGGTTTTTTGGTCAGTTTTGCCCCCTTAAGTGCCCAGGGAATTTTAGAGTGAAGTAATTCGGAACGAAACGGATTTTGTCGGAAAATTCGGCAAACTCAGCGAACCGAATTTTTGAGAAATTCGCCCATCTCTAATAGGCACCCTCATTAAGGCAGGTATACAGTATATGGGCCCCCTCAGTTAGCTATATATAGGTCCCCTCAATTAGGCAGGCATATAAACCGCTAACAAAGATAATAACAATAATGCTCACCTTTCCTCCCTCGCAGCCGAGCAGCTTCTCCTTTTGCCCAACACTGGCAGTGTGACATCAGCGCGGGGACGCTCCTTCGAGAGCTCCTTGGCTGTACAGCCTACGTAACTAGGTTGTGCGGCCGAGGAGAGGGAGTGGCGCAATTAAGTCACTTCATTGTGCTGCTGCTCAGTTCAATACTACGGGGCCGCGGCAGACCCTCACCACTACGGGCCACGGAGGGCCCTGTTATGTCGGACCCAGGCTCCACCAGAGGATTGGACATTGGCCTTAGATGACTTTGGTGGGCTTAAAAATAGACACTAAAAACTGTAGTAATTTTATAGAGCAATTTTCTAAAAAGGGTTGATTAGCTGTAAACATGTCGGCAAAGGTAAATAAAGTCTATCACCAAATAAATTGCTGTTCTGATTTTGCTTCCATTCAGAGCTAGAGGAGTTAGCTCCAGCTTGTTTACAGAAGCTTCCAAAGTTACCAACCACCGTCAGAACGGTGGTATCCCACTCTGCTTATCGGCAGCACAGGAGCTTGTTTATGTTTCCTACCGGCAAACTTTAACCCTTTATAGCTCCATAAGCTTTGTACCCTGCTGTTTTAAACATTCACATCAGCAATGTCCTTCTAACAGGCTCAGCTAGTAATAGCAGAGCTGAAATGCCAATCTATGCTGTAAAATCACCCACAGCTTAGCCAGGAACTGTGAGTCTGAAGCTGGCTATGAAGTGCAGGCTCTGTGAAACGGCATGGTGAGAAAACCCCTTTTCAGAGATCACAGCAGAGCCAATAATGATGACATGAATAGCTCCCAACTTGTTCCACTATTGTACTGTTTTAACTACTAATTCTGTACTTTATCACTCTATAAATCTCTCTCAAAAAATACCTTACTGATTGTAGTTAGTGTGTTGCAGCAGTATTAACCTGTGCTTCCTGGGTTTTTGGACATTTTGCACCTCTGTTATACTTTGAAATGTACAAATAAATTTATATACTCCATACCAATATATTTTTTGAACGTGGACACCTGGTAAATTGACAAAATGCCATAAATATATATACACTACTTATTCTGCCACTCTTTTGTTGCCCTGGCTGTATGTTTTGGGTCATTGTCTTGCTGGAAGACCCAGCCACAACCCATTTTTAATGTTCTGGAGGAGGTAAGAAGGTTGTCACTCAGGATTTTACTTTACATGGCTCCATCCACTCTCCCATTGATGCGCTGAAGTAGTCCTGTGCATTTAGCAGAGAAACACCTCCAGAACATAATGTTTCCACTTCCATGCTTGACATCGGGTACGGTGTTATTTGAGTTAATGCCGAAGAGCTCAATTTTTGTCTATTCTGACCACAGCACCTTCTCCCATTCACTCACAGACTCATCCAGGTGTTCATTGGCAAACTTCAGATGGGCCGGCATATGTGCCTTCTTGAGCATGGAGACCTTGCGGGCACTGCAGGATTTTAAACCATCACGGCGTAATGTTATAACAATGGTTTTCTTGGTGACTGTGGTCCAAGCTGCCTTGAGATCATTAAAAAGTTCCCCCCGTGTAGTGTCTAAGGACACCAGGGACAAAATTGTAATCCTGCAGAAGGCTGGGATGGGCTACAGGGCAATAGGCAAGCAGCTTGGTGAGAGGCAACAACTGTTGACGCAATTATTAGAAAATGGAAGTAACACAAGATGACTGTCAATCTTCCTCAGTTTGGGGCTCCATGAAAGATCTCGCCTTGTGGGGTAAAGATGATTCTGAGAACAGTCAGGAATCAGCCCAGAATTACACCGGAGGACCTGGGCAATGACCTGAATAGAGCTGGGACCACAGTTTCAAAGATTACTGTTAGTAACACACAACATCGTCATTGATTAAAATCCTGCAGGGCATGGAAGGTTCCTCTGCTCACACCGGCTTATAACCAGGCCCATTTGAAGTTCACCAATGACCGTCTGGATAATCCAGATCAGGCATGGTAAAAGGTCATGTGATCAGATGAAACCAAAATAGAACTTTTTGGTATCGACTCTTCTTACCATGTTTGGAGGAAGAAGAAGGATGAGTACATCCCCAAGAACATTGTCCCAAGCATGTAGTTGGAAACATTATACTTTGTTGGTGCTTTTCTGCAAAAGGGACAGGATGACTGCACCGTACTGAAGGATGGATGGGGCCATGTATCATGAGATTTTGGCCAACAACTTCCTTCTCTCGGTAAAAGCATTGAAGATGGATCATGGCTGGGTCTGCCAGCAGGACAATGACCCAAAACACACAGCCAGGAGTTGTTTCACAGGAAGCATTTCAAGGTCTTAGAGTGGCATAGCCAGTCTCCAGACTTGAACTCAATAAAAAATCTTTGGAGGGAACTGAATCTCAATGTAACCCAGTGGCATCCCCAAAACCTGAAATGTCTGGAGAAGACAAAATTTGGTACAGAAACTTTTGTTTGCAATTACAGAGGTCGAACATTTCCTGTAGTTCTTAACCAAGTTTGCACACACTGCAGCAGGGATTTTGTCCTACTCCTCCATACAGATCTTCTCCAGATCTTTCAGGTTTCGGGGTTGTCACTGGGCTACATTGCGTTTCAGCTTCCTCCAAAGATTTTTGACTGGGTTCAGGTCTTTAAACTGGCTAGGCCACTGCAGGACCTTGAAATGCTTCTAACAGATCAACTGCTTAGTTGCCCTGACTGTGTGTTTTGGGTCATTGTACTGGTGAAAGTCCAAGCCACGACCCATCTTACTGAGGTAAGGAGGTTGTTGGCTAAAATCTCACAATACATGGCCCCATCGATTAGGTATAGGTTTAGGTCTGGAGACTTGCTTGGCCCGTGCAGCACCTTTATCTTCATTTTCTTTAGCGAGGCAGTGGTCATCTTGGAGGTGTGATTGGGGTTTTTATCATGTTGGAATACTGCCCTGAGGCCCAGAAGGTAGAGATCATGTAAGTATATGTTGTCATTCATGGTTCCCTCAATGAAATGTAGCTTCCCACAGCCTGCAGCACTCATGCAGCCCCAAACCATGATACTCCCACTGCCATGCTTAACTATAGGCAAAACACACTTGTCTTTGTACTCCTTACTTGGTTGCCGCCAAACATGCTTGACAAAATCTGAACCAAATAAGTTTATCTGGTTCTCATCAGACCACAGGGCATTCTTCCGGTAATCCATGTCCTTAGTCTGATTGTCTTCAGCAAAATGTTTGCAGGTTTTCTAATGCTTCACCTTTAGTAGAGTCTTCCTTCTGGGACGAAAGCCATGCAGACCAGTTTGACACAGTGTGCTGTGTATGGTCTGCACACTGACAGGCTTACCTCCTAACCCTCTAACGCATCACTCATACATCTATTTTGCACTCCGCTACTTTGGTTAACCATGGCGAGATGTGTTCTGAGTGGAACCCATCATGTTAAACCACTGTATGGTTTTGGATACCATGCTGCAGCTCAATTTCTACATGTTGGCAATCTTCTTATAGCCTAGGCCATTTTTATCTAGAGCACCAATTCTTTTTTTCAGATCCTCAGACAACTCTTTGCCATGAGGTGCAATGTTGAACTCCCATAAGGGCCATTATATATGGAAAACAAATGCAATTATATTTAGAGGCATGTACCTTGTAGAGGAAAATAGGGTACTTCATGTGTACTACTGTAAAAGTTCCATTTATACAGCTTTGTTGTGTACATGAAGGCAGAGGGAGCAAAAACACAACACTTACTTATTGTAAAACAACAAGAATTGAGGGATAGAGTGGGCTGAATTTTCAATTGGGGGACCACTACATGCCTAGGGCACCAGAATACCTTGTCCCAGTCCTGCTTGTGTGTGTCTCCTGTGTCATGTGGAGCAGGACCCTGGCTGTCTGATGCCAGCCAGGATCCTGCTCTATCAGTCTGAATCAGGTGTAAAAGCTGGGATCAGCTGATTTCTCCATCAGATTCCCCTGTCAACAGCAAAACTAATATTGAGGTGAGTTCGTAACAAATCAAAATTGTATTGAAGAGATAAATAAATAAGATGAAATCTTAAGTTAAAAGAAAAATCAAGTTTTCCACTCATTTTGTCCTATTTATGGAAAAAAAATTAAAAACCGATACATATTTGGTATCTCTGCTGAACTATACCATTATGACATCATTAAATCCCACAAATCATTACATTTATTCCAGACAATGAATGGGGTAAGAAAAAAAAAAACCATACCAAACACAGCTGTTTAATGCCGGTTACTGTTCATCGCCTCCCAAAAAAATGAAATAGAAAGCGATCAAAACGTCAATAAAATCTGGTCATTAAAAAGAGGGTTGTCACTAAGGAAATCAACTAATTTAATTATTTACTAAAGGTTATTTTTATTTGTTATGTGTATTAAATAATGTATTGAAAGACCAGAATTGTCAATAGTGAGACATTTTAATAAAAATAATTTTGGTTTGCTGTTTATAATCCTTTGGATGTGAAGGCATTCATAAATTACTGCTATTACCACATGATTTCTAGTTGTCATTACATTTTGCTTTCTCAAACAAATGAAAAACAACATCCATTACTATATGCTTCAAGTGACACAAATCATACAAGTGAGTAAAGGACAGTAGACCTAAAAGGATAAAGGGAAAGGTGTGAAATTGCCTTGCTAATCTATCACACACAAGCACTTATAGATATACTGAACCTCTGATAATGTGCCATGATTCTACAAATTCCTCATTATGATGGTCTATTGATCTACTCATTGAACATGATCATTGGAGCCAATGACTTGTCTCTAGGGTCTTTCTAATCCAAACATAAATACAAAGGCTGTGTTCAAAGCTAAGAATACAATAATGGTAATTAATAATATGAACAATGGTACTATGTCAACAAGCAACACCCACTAAGACTTTTAGAACACCTCAATTTTTCCAGTTATTTTTCTACAATAATACATACAGTTTAAGTACAGCACATGGAATGGTTCAAGTGATCAAACATAGGTTAAACACATATAAGTAATGTGTTTTTAATATGTAACACAACAGTATTCTGTAACTCTGATTTTAATCAAAGGCTTTTTTTAGGGAACACATCAAGGAAAGTTGCTGTGCAGCACAGACAGCGATCTATGGTTTGAAATTGGATGCAAACTATTCCTACAGGCAGCTGCTGCTCTGAGGCCCACTGCTCATGGGGGCCGATAGTGAAGCATATCTCAAAACGCCCAGGACCTTTGTCTTAATAGGGGGCTTGGTATAGCGATCTAACTACAAGTGGCCTATCTACCTATCTCCCTGGGGCAAAACTACCACCCTCCCTGGAGACTACTGGGGGATATCTACCTGGGACCTTCCTACTTACCTCACTGGGCTCTACCTACCTAGGCCTACCCACCTATCTACCTGGAAGCTTACCTGCCTACCTACTTGGGGCACTGCCTGTCAACCTACCTCAGGGCCTAACTACCTACTTGGAGCCTTCACTGTCTACCTACCTGAAGGCCTATGTGTCAACTGATCTGGGGCCTACCTGCCTACTTACCTGGGGTCTTGCCTAGCTACCTACCTGGGACCTTGCCTTCCTACCAACCTTGGGGCCTACTTGTCTACTGACCTAGGGGCCTACTTACCTGGAGTCTTGGCTGTCTACACTGATTAGTTGTTCTTTATTTTACAGGTTTCTCAGGACTACATTAGACTAGTTGGACTGGATCAAAGTCCACTTCTGGAGCTGCTGCGGGCTGCTATTTTTTTTTTTGTGGAAAAGGCCCAATATCCCTTTATGAGAGTATTATTGTGTAGTTATTATATAATATCATATAGTATAGTTAGGAAAAATTAGGGGGATCTCATGTTGTTTTAATTTTTTTAAAGTTTTTTTTTAATGTTTATAAATATATTTTTCTCCCTGATTATCTGATCAATGAATAAACAAAAGAAAACAATGTGGGGTTCCTCCTTTTTTCTTAACTAATCAAGGTAGAAATAGCCGTTGTAGGCTGATCAAAAACACGTGGGAAGGTCCCTGGATATTGGTCCCTTTCCATCCTGAAAATACCAGCCTGCAGCCACCCTAGAAGTGAACCATCCCATTAAAGGGTCAACTTCTGAAGGTTGAATAGCTCTTCCCAGTACCCATGTTGCATTGGGTACTGAGGTAATAGTGAGAGTGAGTTAGTGTCAGCCTTGAAGTGACAAAAAAAATTGCTGACTGACACCAAGCCTCATCACTACTAAAGGAGAGTCATCTTTCAGAGACCTCAATTATTTACACTGTAAATGGTTAAAAATGCACTGACACAACACAAAAAACACTATATTTAAAAACACTCCCTGACAACATTCTCTGTTGATCATTTTATTTAAAAAAAAAATGGATATGACGCTGGTCTAAAGTAGACCAATGAGTCCATCATAATCCAGTGCAGGAAATCTGTTTTAAAAACAGAAATGCTACAAAAAATCCATCCCCTTACATTCTGCCACAGCATCCACTTCTACAATATGTGGTGTCAGCTTCGGTGGGGAATGCTCTACATTCTGACCACGCTCCTGTCCATTGTGATTTGGCCCTCCCACACTTCCACTGGCAGGCTTTCTCATGGAAGCCGAATGAAACGCTCCTCTCCGATTCTCTCTGCTTATCAGACCATCAACGCTCAATAGACATCTTCCTCTGGACTCATTCCTCTGATCCAACTCTTCCTCCAATTCAATGGGAGGCGTTAAAATGCTCCCTTAGAGGAGTACTAATTAAACATGGTGCTCGCCTCAAGAGAGAGGCTGCGGCCAAACTTCAATCTCTCCTGACGCGATTCGCTTCCATGGAGGCCACCCATAAAGCCTCGGGCCTTTAGTCAGATTTAAGAACGATCATCCAGATTCGCCCTGATATCCTTCAATTAATGGAACACAAGCATAAAAGATATCGGCAAATGTGCGCCAGTTCTTTTTATACTTGGTGTAACAAACCAGGCAAATTCCTGACCCGCGCGCTCAAAGACAAAAGAGCCGCATTGTACGTTCCCTCCATAAAAACCCCAGAGGGAAGAGTCGTTCACCTCACAGAGGATATCCTGAAGGTCTTTCTTGAATACTATTCCAGGCTCTGCAACCTCCCCCCTTATGATGTCCCTAGAACCTCACTCCGTGATTATCTGGCTCAGACGGCTCTCCCTGCTGAGTCTCTCGCCTCTCTGGAGGAGCCCTTCTCTGAGGAGGAATTGTTCACGGCTATACAATCTTTGCCTGCTGGCAAGAGTCTTTCCCGAATGGTTACATGGCCATTTTCTACAAAACTCTTAAAGCTGAACTTTCCTACCCACTGCTCCTTGCGTTTAATAAGGTGTCTGTAGGGACCTCTTTTGATCCAGCTTTCCTACGAGCCCACATTGTGGTGATTCCAAAGGAGGGCAAGGACCCATCATGCTGCCAGAACTATCGTCCTACATCTCTAATTAACACGGACGCGAAAACATTTGCCAAGTTGCTGGCAAAAAGAGTTAACCCGCTACTTAGTGCCATTGTTCATCCGGACCAGGTGGGATTTGTGCCCTCCAGGGAGGCGAGAGATAATACACTGAAGACCTTTTCCTTGATACACCACCTCCCCTGACGATTGGAAATGGAATCAGACAGGGATGTCCCCTATCCCCCATTCTCTATATTCTGGCCATGGAGCACCTGTTGCGGGCACTGCGCAGCGACCCTCGGGTGCAGAGGATCCAGGTTGGCGATTACCATTTCAAGTGCTCGGCTTTTGCCGATGATTTGCTCCTCTACCTAGGGAAACCCACCTCCTCGCTTCCGGCAGCATTGGGGGTAATTGATGAATATGGCCTCTTTACCAACCATAAAATTAATATGACAAAGAGCTCTGCTCTCAGTTCTCATATTCCACAAAATGCTTTGTCCTATATGAGGGCTACCTTCCCCCTCACGTTGGAAGACTTTTCATTTAGGTATTTGGGGGTCCGTAAACCTTCAAACCCTGACACAATCCTAGATTTAAACTTCACTCCCTTGCTATCCAAGATTAAACAAGACCTTTTAAAATGGGACAAAAAGGATTTTTCGTGGCTAGATCGCATAAACATATTAAAGATTAATGTCCTCCCGCGATTACTATACCTTTTTCAAGCGATCCTCATTCTACTCCCTAGGACCTTCTTTAAAACACTACGTAAACTAGTGTCCCAGTTTGTCTGGGCACGGGGCAGGCCGGGAATAGTGGAAGCTACCCAGACATGTCCGAAGGCTGAAGGAGGACTCGCATTGCTGAACTTTCAAGCCTACTATTTGGCCGCAGTGGCAGTGAGAGTCCTGGAGGCTTTTGTTGGGGGAAACCCTAAACTGTGGGTACACCTCGAAACCCTCCTGTATGGATACCCCGTTGCGGCTCTGCCCTGGCTCCCGCCCACAGTGTTGTCGAGGGGTCTGCTGGCTCAGGCCCCACTAATTGCACATACCTCGGCCCTGATATTTAGGTCCTACGTTGTGAAATTAGGACTGCTACATGCCGGAGGCCCATGTACTCCGCTGCTAGGTAACCCTGGAGTCCCCCAGTCTCTTGCCTCAGCCCTCTCCCACCTATTGGGAACTGGCGCGGTCGCTTCATTTCTTGACCAGATACTCACCTCCGGGGCACTGAAGGAGTATGAAGCATTGATAGGCAATGCAAATACGACACAAATACGACACAATTTTCCAGGCTCGACTACTATCGACTACGCAGCTTCCACGCAAGCTGGAGTAAAATGTACAGGTTACAGGGACCCCTAACCACCTTTGAGTTGTGGTGCCTTGAAAGATACTCTGAAAGGCGAGCCATTTCAGGCTTGTACAAACTACTGATCAATTCCAGATCCTCGGCCCAGCTGTCTTTTCAAAGCAGTTGTGAAAGGGAGCTCAGTATGACCCTCTCAGAGGACGATTGGTCTAAAACGTTCCAACTGACCCATAGATCCGCAGTGTCTTCCAGGGCCCACAAATTCAACTATAAAATTATTACCAGATGGTACTGAGTCCCGTCGTTTCTCAATCTCTTCTCCCCATCTGTTCCGGCGATCGGCTGGTGATGTAAAAGGGAGAGGGGCACCTTGACCCATGTTTGGTGGAGAGGCCCTTCTCTGCAACCTTTCTGGAGAGGGGTGATTAGCATAATTTACAAGCTCACGGGAACTGCAATTCAGAACCGTCCTGCTACAGTACTCCTGTTTGACATCCCACTGCCCACCACTTTTCTTAAATCACATCTCCTTATCTTCTTATTACTTGCAGCTAAACTTGTCATCCCTAGACTCTGGTTATCCACCACAAGCCCATCCATATCGGAATGGTTGCGAGAGGTTCATGCTCTCCAACGGTTGGAAGAGTTCAGAACAGATTCCCCTACGCAGTACAGTCAGTATCTAACAATAGTATAATAATCTTTATTTATATAGCGCCATGGGGGGTTGGATCACATTTTGTAATTCAGATCACTACCTAACTTGCTCGTGAGTGGGAAGCTTTGGAGCTGACGGAGAGGCTTATTCGAGATACAAGAAGGATTGGTTATGGCGGTGAGACTTCCTCTTGGGCTCTCTAATAGGGTATGGAGAAGACAGTGAGCCAGCTGCTGAGTTTTGTTTTTGTTTATTATTCCTTGTTTTTTCTTAGGGTTTAAATCTATGGCCTATCACTGAGATTATATTTTTGTAATGCCGGCAACACAGAGGCATATGCTGAGCTGATCGGGTGGGGTGGCTGTTCTCCCTGCCGGGACTGGGCACTTCCCCATCCTGGGGGGGCAACCTTCACACTGATCACTAGCCTGATCATGAGAGTACAGTAACCACACTCGCTCTTGTCTACTTAGGTTGTAAATCTGATCTCCATTGTTTGTATGCTCTTCTTTAGCTCCAATCCACCCTTCCTTTCCCTCTTCCCCGACCCCTTCCTCGTCCCCGACTTCCTCATTATTGAGCTTATTATTGACCAGGTTTGCATATGTTTCTTGGTCTTGGATACACAAGACACACGCTGTTACTCATTTTTCACCACAAATGTGTCGTATGACTGCTGCATTATTTTACCTCTATGTAGTGCTTAATCTTGTACTTTGTATTCCCGCTGATTCTTTTAATAAAAGTTTTGTTGAATGAGAAAAAAAATTCCATCCCCTGAAAATCCTGCTTGCGCCTGATCTTCTGTTGTGCCAACGACGGAGTTCAGGCTGTACAATATGATTCTGGAGGGTACAGGACATAGCCATTGTTTCAGGGAGTTGGTCCTCCCCTTCACTAAGGAGACTGTGCCTGTAAGTTGTGGCTTGTAACCTCTCGGAGACTGCCTGTTAAGCTATGGCCTGAAACTCCGACACAGATGTGGTTTGCATCTCTAGTAGGCTGTTCTCAGTCAAAAATCATTCCTTTCAAGCAAATACATTGATTAATTTGTTGCTTTTTCCATGCACAAATTAACTATGAGCTGATCATTAACAAGTTTCTGGATGGGCTTAGTGATAAAGAGGAAAGTTTAAAACAACCTTCAAAACTATTGCAGGCATTAGAATTTATGGGCGACATGTATGAACGCCCCATTCTCTATATTTTTACATGGACCATACGCCAGTACCAGGTGCATTACAGAGCATAGGGGCTGTTTGTAATGCTCGTGATTTGGGGTCATGCGGGAGGCAGGGCAAACTAGAACCAGAGTTAGAACTAGAACTAGAATTTATAGCTTCGCTACGGTAATTCTAGGCACATTACTGCTGGAACAGGTAAACCACTTTCAAAGTGATTTATCTGAGCCAGAATTGGCATCTACACACATATATATATATATATTATAATACGCATGAAAATTGGTTTCTAGATGCCAAAAATCATACATGTTGCTCTATGTCCTGGAAATTCAGAATTGTATCTATTACTGTTATCTGGTTTGGTCCTTAACATCATTGTTCCCACTTTAATTTATATTGCCATGTTTCTAAGTTTTTTGAAGCTGCTTTCTTTGCCCCATGTTACCAAGTACATCCACTTTGAATAATGATTGGTTTTAGCATATTTGAGCTAACTCACCTTGCCCACACTAATATCATTTTTGGTAAATATGTAGCTATATTAAGAAGTAAATGACATGAAATGAAGATTGCACCTCCATTATAAAATACTACATCATTTCATTAGTCAAATTACAAAAATACAATTCAGACCATTTTAGTTAAAAACACTTAAAATTCCAGAATCATGTAAAGAAAATTATATACTACTCATAAAAAAGTTAGGGATATTTGGCTTTCAGGTGTAATTTATATATAAAAAAAAAAATCATGCTACAGTGATATTTTATCCAGAAAGAAGGCCGTGTAAGTCGTAGCGTGCAATGTTGATTTTTTTTTATATCTCAAACTATTTAATGAAACAAAAGCCAACAACATTGGAGGGACTACACCATCAAAATAATGTCAATTTCCCAATAACGTGTCATGTGGCCTTGAGCATCAATTATAGCTTGACAAAGATGTCTCATGCCATTCACAAGTCAAGTTATTGACTGCTAAGGCATGGCATCTCACTCTTCTTGAAGGTCACCCTCAGTTCATTAAGGTTCTGAGGTACAGAGTTACAAGCTTATATACAGCAAGTCAGCAAGTCAGCTGATCCCACAGTTTTCTAGGGGGTTTAGGTCTGGAGAAAGTGCAGGACACTCCACTTGAGGTACCTCAGTTTCCAACAGCCATTATCTAATGATGCGATCTGAAAGAGATGGAATGTTGTCATCCATGAAGATTAAATTAACCCTGTGTTGTTCATGCAGAAGCAAAATGACTTGATTAATGATTTTATTCAAGTATTAGAGGCTTGTCACTTCACAAAACGTAGGGCATTTTTGAATTGACTAGATACACCTGCCCACGCTGTAACATCATCACTACCAAAGGCTCATCTGGTGACAAGAGGGGCTTATGCATACAGCTCTCATTGATGTCTCCAGCTTCATTAGTGGCCATCATTTCTGCTCAGAGTGAATAGACTTTCATCACTGTAAACATTGAGGACAACTGATCCCTCATCCAATGTAGATGCCCAATGGCCTGTACAAGACAATGAGGTCTGTGCCTGGTGATGTGGTCCGGTATGCTTGCAGGTCATCTAGCACACAGACCACGCTGATGTAAACGGTTAAAAATGGTCTGACGTGACAATTGCCTCTTGCCTCCCTTAAATGTGCCTGGAGTTGTGTGACATTCATCATCCGGTTCCACAGGGCACTGTTTACAAAGTAGTGTTTATTGGTGTGTCTTTGCCTTTCTATGACTCTTCCATTCTCTCTGTATCTCTATTGCAATCGGCTGATGACACTGTGACACTCTAAGCTCAGTGGCCACTTTCATCTGAGAGCATCCTACTTGATTCCTCGCAATGGCGAGGTACTGTTAATCAGTTGTAAGGTGTTGTTTTCGTCTCATGATGTCAAAAACTTAACAGCAAAATGAAGAGGACTGTTTAAATCCCATTTCAAATTGATCCCCTATATTTATTTGGCTATTTGCAGGCGCATCTGTGTTTCTTCTCCTGCTGCTGCTCTGAACACGGGTGGGTCTGCAACACTCATGCTGGGCTACGGGCGCGCCCTTAATGCCTGGTCCCTGCTCCCATATTCACTTCTCCTCGCTGTTCTCCTGCCCACAGGCGTGAATGTCCCCACTCTCTAAAGTGCACGCACAAGCCGGTTCAACAACATTTAAAGGGCAAGCTTGCTGTTAATTTATCGCTAGCCGCTGACTCTATCTAGTCCTGCCTCTTCCTCTTGTCCTTTTCAGATCTATAGCGTCCTGAGCCTGAGACGGATAGTCGGACAATATGCCATAGAGTTTTGTACTCTTGCCTCTTAACTTTTGTGGAATAACGAGGCCGATGTCCTCTCCCGTGCTTCTTATGTAGTAGGCCCAGAGTCCATACCCAGCACATTGTTTCTACCCAGCATCTGCAGCTCCCATTGACCTGAAACACAACATGCACATTGAGCACACCAGCAATGCCTGGTCCCCGCTCCCATACTTACCTTTCTTCACCCCCCACCACTCTCTAGGGTGCGCGCAAGCATGTGCCGGTTCAGTGATATTTAAAGGGCCAGCACGCTGGTGATTTGTTATGGCTCTGCACTGAACCTATCTAGTCCTGCCTTTTCCTGTTGTCTTTGCTGGATCTACAGTGCTCTGAGTCTTTAAAAAAGCGTTGTTTATTGTTCTTGTCTTACCGTGTACCTTGAACTCTGTCTCCGTCGTCTGACCACATTCTGTCTGCTGCTTGCCCCGACCTTCCTGCCTGTCTATGACCTGAAGCCTGTGTTACAATTCTGTACCTCGCTACATCTGAGCTGCCACTGCAAGCAAGTCACATCAGGGGTAAAAACTTGGGGGTCTATTGCCACAGCAAGCCCAACCTGCCTTGGAGTGGGCTCTAGTGAAAACCAGGAGCCCCTTACACTCTGCTCCCTGATGCGTCTTACACCACTGCTTGCGGTGGTCCAGTGGATCCACTCTCCAGCGGTCGTTAGAGTCCACATCAGTGGCAATATCCATAACTTTTTGTGAGTAGTATACATATAATACCCAAATATATAAATTTGATTTGCATCCAAATAATATATAGTATGAACAAATCAAGTTTTTTGCAATGTCAAAAAAGATTTTCTAAATTAGTGATAAGGCGACAAATATTACAAAGGAAAATGATCACCCACATCAATCCAATAGTATGTAGGTGGAGAACTGGTGGTAAAGTTAGATTGTGTTATCTCTCTAGCCTTTGCAACTTGAACAGGAGAACTTTCTTTGATCCTTATTAATGAGCTATGGTTGACATTTACTCTTGTAGGTTTTCATATTGTTCTTAAGGTAAATATTGATGCTTCTCTTTGGTGGAGTTAGACTTTGTCGGAAATTAAGTAGATTACAGTAGATTCCCCTGAATGTGTGTTTCAAACTAGTGTTGAGCGATTACGTTGGCTATCGACATCGGGCGATAGTCGATAGTCGGCCACCATCAATAAGGTTTTTCGATAGTGAGCAGTCGATTATGAGCGATGACCATTAAAGTCTATGGGAGAGCAACAACACCTTCATTCTTACACCCAGGGCTGGAGAAGCTGGAATTAACATCCACAACAGTCAAATGGATACGTGCTACATCTTAGGCAACACACTTAGGTTATAAAAGCCACAGAAAAAAAAAAACACACACCATTCACTATCCCTGTCTTGTACCACAGCATGACCCTTAAACCTGCATCACCCACAAATTAAAAAGTGCCAGAAGGCAGTATGATTTGAACCATCATCTTACTTGAACTGGACATTGAATATCCCTGTCCTGGAACGCAGCATGAGCCCCAAACCTGCATGACCCCCACATTTAAAAGTGCCAGAAAAAGGAGTCTTTCAACCACCATTTTAGTTGAACTGGACATTGACTATACCTGTCCTGGGCCACAGCATGAGCCCCAAACCTGCATGACCCCCACATTTAAAAAGTGCCGGAAAAAGGAGTCTTTCAACCACCATTTTAGTTTCACTGGACATTGACTATAACTGTCCTGGGCCACAGCATGAGCCCCAAACCTGCATGACCCCCACATTTAAAAAGTGCCGGAAAAAGGAGTCTTTCAACCACCATTTTAGTTTCACTGGACATTGACTATACCTGTCCTGGGCCACAGCATGAGCCCCAAACCTGCATGACCCCCACATTTAAAATTTCCGGTAAAAAGGAGTCTTTCAACCACCATTTTAGTTTCACTGGACATTGACTATACCTGTCCTGGGCCACAGCATGAGCCCCAAACCTGCATGACCCCCACATTTAAAAAGTGCCGGAAAAAGGAGTCTTTCAACCACCATTTTAGTTGAACTGGACATTGACTATACCTGTCCTGGGCCACAGCATGACCCAGGGCCGGAGTTACAGTGGGTGCGGTGAGAGCCCAGGCTGGCGTCCGTCATCTATTAACACGCAGGTTAAAATGCCCTGATGACGCAGCAACGAAAACTGTTGTGCTGAAGCAGAGTGCGGAAGCGGAAGTGTGAGAACTCCAGCCTTCCTCAGTACACAGTCAATACCTGGGTAGCGCTTGCCCCTCCGTATGAGTGTGGACCAATTGAGCTTCACTTGGAAATACTGGTGGTTAACGCTCCTGTTACACCCAGGTGCCCTTTATCTTGGCATTCTTTTTCTCATTTTACTCAATGTGCTGGAGGAAATGGTCTCTGTACTTTGTTCTCTGTCCGTGCTCCATACTCCATGTCCTCTGAATAACCTACATCTGGTCAAGTTTTCCTTTACCTACATTTTACAATTCAGAGGAATTTTTTTAACAGCTATTTTGTACATGCAAGTTTTTTAGTACTTTAATTCTAGAAAACACATTTTTAAAATCGGATGGAATCCCATCATGTCTTTGTTTCTCTTTTTTAATTGTATTAAATGGGTTGTCTCAATAAAGGGATTGATAGCTATGTTAAAGATCTTGCAAAAACAAGTCATTTTGCAATATGTGTCCATTAACAGTGTCCTACCTATTCCTGTTTCTGACAGCACCATCACCCTTGAGCCACTCTTGACCATTGTGAAGAACAAATGTCTGTTAGAAACAACATTTTTTAGAATAGGACCTGTAGTATAGCTGCATGTCACAGCAAAATGCCACCAAAAATTCAAAACATGACCCTTGAGCCACTTTGGACAATTGTGAAGAACAAATGTCTGTTAGAAACAACATTTTTTAGAATAGGACCTGTAGTATAGCTGCATGTCACAGCAAAATGCCCCCAAAAATTCAAAACATGACCCATGAGCCACTTTTGACAATTGTGAAGAACAAATGTCTATTAGAAACAACATTTTTTAGAATGGAACCTGTAGTATTGCTGCATTTCAAAGCAGCATGACCCAAAAAATTATAAAAATGACTTCTCAGCCACTGTTAAAAATTGTGAAGGAGAAATGCCACTTAGAAGCCACATTTCTGTTCCAAAGGACCATGATTATTGCTGTATCTCACAGCAACATGACCCCAAAAAATTATAAATATGACTTCTCAGCCACTGTTAAAAATTGTGAAGGAGAAATGCCACTTAGAAGCCACATTTCTGTTCCAAAGGACCATGATTATTGCTGTATCTCACAGCAACATGACCCCAAAAAATTATAAATATGACTTCTCAGCCACTGTTAAAAATTGTGAGGCAACATGACCCCAAAACCATTGACAATGTGAAAAATTCTAAAGATGAAGTGAGTAAATGGAATATGGTTTTGTCATGAAACCTTGGTGTCTTTTACAGTCTCCTCACAGCAAAACCAGCAAAATGAACTGTTGGGAACTGAGAATAAAAATTGCAGTAAGAAATGATCATTTTAAAAATAAGTTTTCAAGAGGACCATTTCTGTTTGGAGAGGAATGTGAAGTAGACCAGCAACTAATCGGTGACCTCGGCAATTGGGGCCACAACATCATCAGAGATCCATGCCTGATTCATCTTGATGAAAGTCAAACGATCCACATTATCTGTGGAAAGCCGGATGCTTTTGTCTGTAATGACTCCTCCGGCTGTGCTGAAGGTCCGCTCAGATATGACGCTGGCTGCTGGGCAGGACAACACCTCTATGGCGTGGCGAGCCAGCTCGGGCCATTCGTCCATTTTGGATACCCAGAAGTCTATTGGGTCCGGAACACATACAAAAACATCGGTGTTGAGACACAGATAGTCGGGAACCATGATCTTAAGCTGGTCTCTGGGTGTTGTATCTGTGGCCTGCATTGCATGCGTTGGTGAGGTGGTAAATAAAGATTGCCAGAGGTCACCCATTAGGCTTCTGCCACCTTGCCTGCTGCTGCCGCTGCTGCCGCTACGGCTACTTGGCACTCTACTGCTGTCACGTCGCTGGCGTTGTTCCACCGTGACATTTGAAGAACGTGAAGCAGACGCAACAGATGTCTCCAGTTGATCAATCAGCAAGGTCTCCATTTCCTGCATTTTACTCTCTATTTGGGTGGGTGGAAGGAAAGTGCTGAGTTTTGTTTTGTACCAGGGATCCAGGAGGGTGGCCACCCAGTAACTGTTGTTCATTTTGATGGCCTTAATGCGAGGATCATGTTGAAGGAAATGGAGCATCCAAGCACTCATGTGAGAGATGGAGCCTTGAGTTCCCAAGCCTCTGGGTTGAGGGGCACTAGCAAACTCATCTTCCTCATCTGCCTCAAATTCACGCCAACCTCTTTCCAAGGCAGGGACATCGGTGTCTAGGAATACCTCCTCCTCCTCCTCCTCCTCCTCTGCTTCCTCCGGCACAGCTTCAACACAGCCCTGACTTGCCTCAGATGATGCACCCTGAGAGCTGAGGTGCCGCCTTGCACTAGTTCTGGACCCTGAACCACTGCCAAATGAAGACCGATAAAATTTAGAAACTGTCGGGCCTTGTGGATTCGACGGAGAGAAAGGCTCCGTGTCCGCATCTGTGTCCGTCTCCTCCTCCGTCGCTGGCGGGACCTGATGTTTCAGAGTGTCCAACGATCTTTCCAGAACTAAGATCACCACAATGCTCATGCTGACAAGGGCATCGTCCGCACAGACCATTTTGGAGGCTTCTTTAAAACTGGCAAGAATGGTGCAGAGCTCTTTCACCTGCCTCCACTTTCGGTGGCTCAACACCCGAGGTCCGCACCGCTGCTTGTCAGGCCATGTGTCACTTCGTACTGCGTAATGGCATTGCGCTGCTCCCACAATCGCTGGAGCATGTGGAGGGTGGAATTCCAGCGTGTTGCCACGTCAACAATGAGACGGTTGACGGGGAGGCCGAGCTGACGCTGCAACGCAGCCAGGCGGGACGAAGCAGGGTGCGAACGGCGGAAGTGCGAACTCAGACCTCGAGCCTTCTTCAGCAGGCAGTCCAGACCCGGGTAGCTCTTTAGAAATTTCTGGACGACAAGGTTCATGACATGTGCCAGCAAGGGATGTGCTCCAGCCTACTGATCTTAAGGGCGGCCAGCAGAATTCGCCGGTTATCGCACACCACCTTGCCTGGCACAAGGTTCTTGTCACCCAGCCAGTCTCGTTGCGGAGAGCCATCCTCAGCTCCTGACCTGTGTGGGGACGGTCTCCAAGGCAGATTAATTTCAACACGGCATGTTGTCGCTAGGCACGTGATGCCACCAGAGGACCTTGGGGGAAAGAGCCCTGCACCAGCCCTGCGGTTTTGAAGAGCGTGCGCCGAGCCTGAGAGCCACCGTCACCCCCAGAGACAACCACCCAGCTCACCCAGTGAGCTGTCACAGAGATATAGCGAGCTTGGCCGTGCTTACTATTCCATGTGTCGGTGGTGAGATGGACTTTTCCGGACACAGATGCAGACAACGCGCTTTTAGATGACACGTGGCTGGCCAGGGCAGGGACGGCTTTTCTGGCAAAGAAATGCCTGCTCGGCATCTGGTATTGGGGGCAGGCGAGGGCCGTGACGTGGCGGAACCCATCTGTGTCCACCAGACGGAAAGGCAACATTTCCAAGGCCAAAAGCCTGGCAATGCCGACATTCAGGCTTTTGGCTTTGGGATGGTTTGGGTTAAAGTGTTTCTTCTGCTCCCAAACCTGGAAGACAGAAGGCTGGCTGCTAGACTGGACGCTGTACGGCGTGCAGGTCATCAAACTGGCGGAAGGAGAAGGGGGAGGATGGGTCTCTGGTGGTGCTGGTGGTACTCGGGCGACGGTGGAGGCTGAAGCGGAGGCTGATCCCTGATCATGACTCTGAGAGACATGGACAGCTGAGGAACGCTTGGTGGTGGCGGAGAAGGAGGAGGCGGAGACAGAGGGTGTGACAGTGGTTGGAGGCCCGGCGTCGGTCTGGCCTTTTTTGGCCAAGTGTTCCCTCCATTTCAACTCATGCATTCGCTGCATGTGACTAGACATGTTGGTGGTGGTTAACCACTTGAGGTTCTTCCCTCTACTTATGCGTTTACGCCAAAGGCGGCATATGACATCGCTGGGTGAATCAGAGGCTTGCTCAAAGAAGGCCCAGGCTTGAGAGGTCCTGGGCCTTTTTGATGGCGATAAGCAAGGAGCGGGGTTTGCGCTGACCGTGGCTGGCGGAATCATATCAGCGGACTTCTGCGACCGCCCTCTCCCTTTTTGTGGCGGGACCCGTATTGACACTACCCCATCGTCTTCCTCCTCGTCCACTGATGATGCGCTCGCAAGCAAATTCTGCGGAAAAGACCAGGATGGATCCGCAATATCGTCATCATCATCATCATCAACACAGGTGACTTGGTCGTCCTGACTTTCTGCATTTGAGAAGGTATGGAATAGTTTTGGAAAGTCTCTTATTAAAAGACGGCAAATCACAGCTATTCTCAAATCCCTCTAATCAAAACAAAATTGCTGGATTCAAATTTAACTGCAAGGTGTCTATCAACAAATCTGGACTGGGCAAAAGTCAAAAAACACGTATCTGTTATGTTTTCGTATAATACACGGTATTTTTTGCACCTTTCAATTCACCTGTGGTGACTATAGAATTGCTGTTTTAAGATTTACGTGGATGCTGCATCAATGAACAAAGCTGGGTGCGCAAAAGTCAAAAAACACGTATCTGTTATGTTTTCATATGATACACGGTATTTTTGGCAACAAACAACCTGTGCTGACTACAAGATTGCTGGATTGTAATTTAACTGCAAGGTGGATATATCAACACAGGTGGAATGGGTAAAATTGAAAATGAACACCTATCTGAAATGTATACTGATAATGAAAGTGGAGTTTTGCACCTAACAAAGAGACCTGCAGTTACTAGAAATGATGTGTATCCAATATAAGTTCAGGCTGCCCAATATCCAGGAAATATTTCAATAGCAAACTGTTAATAATAAAGATATTGCAGTGCAATGTCTACACTAAGTCTGGTGAACTTTATCCAGTGTTCTTTTATAGATAGAGCTTGTCTGTGTTCGCCCGCATGCCCCCCCCCCCGCTCCCTCCGTGACTTTACAGCGGTAGATGCTGCTTTAAAAATTATCTAGCTAACTACATAAAATCTTCAAATCTCTAATCTAACTAAATTGGAAGGATCACAGCTAATAGTAGAGGTTTCTCTGTGCAGAAATAGACTAATTTCGCTGAGCTGTTTGGCCACAGGCAGAGCGCATGTCCTATTCCTATGAGACGCTGAGAGACACTAAGGCTGAACAGGAAACGCTGTTCTATGTAAACGAGGTCATGTGATTTTTCCAGCCAATCGCAACCATACACATCCCAGTCATGACGTCGCACACACATCTCACCCTGCTCTATTCTGTAATCTGATTTGCTGGCCGCCAAAATTACAGGAAGCGCCGAAAAATGGCGCGATCTTAATAGATGATGCACAGATTTTAACCTTAATTATCGCATGATCTGAAAATTTCGATCACCATAAAAACCTTGACGATTTCAACTTTGTCGATAAAAATCGCTCAACACTATTTCAAACACTTTAGGTTTATCTGGATCAGAGGTTCCATTTAAGAGAGAACAACACTAAAATTATTACTTTTAGACTTACTTTAAAGTGGCTTAGCATAATAACGGTTACGAGGTTAATTTCTTGGACAGTTGACAGCTGCAGGTGATATTAACAAATTTAAGCTTATTGTATGAGAAGTGCAATTTCTGCTAAAGCAGCTGAGAAAGGCAGTCCCTTGAAGGAGTTGTCCACATTAAAAAAATATAGAAATGGGCCCAGGGTGGGCATAAAAAGTAAAAATAAATAAACTTACCTACCTGTTCCCCACTGCTCCGAAGTTCCCCAGCAATTGACTCTTCTTCACTTCCACAATTCTCTTTCCGACACTTAGAAGAGGCTTCCGCTGTGTTCACTTACAATGGAGTACAAGCCTCTCTCTTGTGCGTCTCGATGAGAACCTGAAAGAGAGCCCAAGAGGGGCAGCAGCAGGGCACAGGTAGGTAAGTATCATTTGAGATTTTTTTTGACTAGTCTGTCTCCATTTCAATATAATTATTTTTTAAATGGACAACACTTTTAACTACTATCCTAACAGTGGCTAAAATAGATGCATGTCTGTTTTACTCAATAGCTGTTTGAAGGAATTTATGATCTGCAAACTGAATTTGTTTAAGGCATAATTTTAGTTACTTGGCAACAGCAGACATCCCATCCTACTACAGTGGTATGTAAGCACTTAAATCTCTCCTTGTTAAAACATTTCAGTCCTCAACCATTGTGCTAAAACCTACTGTATTAGATGCCATGCATGTTAATGGAGCTCCTGAATTAAACAAAGGGGAAAGGTTAAACTTGTAGGTCAATTATAAGCAGTAAAGATCTGTCCTGGTATGGTCTTCACAAACTTGTGTTATTTTTATACAGTGTAATATATGCATACAGTACGTATACCATATGGTCATCACCCTTTAAACTTTATCCTGCTAACAAAGAAGGAAAGAGGAACAATAAGGACAACAATTAAATTTAAAAAGTTATTGCAAAGTATGAGAGTGGCATACAGTGGGTACAGAAAGTATTCAGACCCTTTTACATTTTTCACTCTTTGTTTCATTGCAGGCATTTGGTAAGATCCAAAAAGTTCATTTTGCTAATTAATGTACACTCTGCACCCCATCTTGAACGGAAAAAAACAGAAATGTAGATATTTTAGCAAATTTATTAAACAAGAAAAACTGAAATATTACATGGTCTTCAGTATTCAGACCTTTAGCTGCTACACTCATATTTAACTTACATGCTGTCTATTTCCTATTGATCCTCCTTGAGATGGTTCTACTCCTTCATTGGAGTCCAGCTGTGTTTAATTAAACTGATTGGACTTGATTAGGAAAGGCGCACACCTGTCTATATAAAACCTCACAGCTCACAGTGTATGTCAGAGCACATGAGAATCATTAGGCCTAAGGAAGTGCCCAAGGAGCTCAGAGACAGAATTGTGGCAAGGCACAGATCTGGCCAAGGTTACAAAAGAATTTCTGCAGCACTCAAGGTTCCTAAGAGCACAGTGTCCTCCATAATCCTTAAATGGAAGACATTTGGGATGACCACAACTCTTCCTCGACCTGGCCATCCAGCCAAACTAAGCAATCATGGGAGAAGAGCCTTGGTGAGAGAGGTAAAGAAGAACCCCAATATCACTGTGGCTGAGCTCCAGAGATGCAGTAGCGAGATGGGAGAAAGTTCCACAAAGTCAAATATCACTGCAGCCCTCCACAAGTCGGGCTTTATGGCAGAGTGTGCCGATGGAAGCCTCTCCTCACTGCAAGACATCTGAAAGCCCACATACAGTTTGCAAAAAAACACATGAATGACTCCCATAGTTTGATATATAAGATTCTCTGGTATAATTAGATGAATATTGAACTTTTAGGTGTTAATTGTAAGTGGCATGTGTGGAGAAAACCAGTCACTACTCATCACCTGCCTAATACAATCCCAACAGGGAAACATGGTGGTGGAAGAATCATGCTATGGGGCTGTTTTTCAGCTGCAGGGATAGGAAGACTGGTTGTAATTGAAGGAAAGATGAATGCGGCCAAGTACAGAGATATCCTGGATGAAAACCTCAGACTGGGCCGAAGGTTTTTCTTCCAACAATACAATGACTAATCACACAGCTAAAATAACAAAGCAGTGGCTTCAGAACAACTCTGTGCCCATTCTTGTCTGGCCCAGCCACAACCCTGACCTAAACCCAATTGAACATCTATGGAGAGACTTGAAAATGGCTGTCCACCAACGTTCACCATCCAACCTGAGGAAACTGGAGAGGATCTGCAAGGAAGAATGGCAGAGGATCCCAAATCCAGGTGTGAAAAACTTGTTGCATCATCCCCAAGAAGACTCATGGCTGTACTAGCTCATTCATGCTTCTACTCAGTACTGAGCAAAGGGTATGAATACTTAAGACCATGTGATATTTCAGTTTTTCTTGTTTAATACATTTGCAAAAATATCTACATTTCTGTTTTTTTCCTTCAAGATGGGGTGCAGAGTGTACATTAATGAGCAAAAAAATTAACTTTTTTGATTTTACCAAATGGCTGCAATGAAAGAAAGAGTGAAAAATATAAAGGGGTCTGAATACTTTCCATTCCTACTGTACGTGTGTCTGAATAAGTATTAGTATGGCATGGAAAAGTCAATCATACTGACAATACTGAATCATTAAGAGGGTTTTCACCTCATAACAAAATCAAAAAAGCAGCTCCTGGAGCCCTAGTAAAATACAAAAATAATACTGTCCTCCCATCCCATTCACATCTCTCTGCTCTTCTGTTCTCATTCTTGAGCTGCTGATTGGCTTTATCAGTCACGTGCCACTAATTTACATCACCATTCAGAAGTGAACAGCTTCAAACAGTGATGTAATTAGAGGTACGCGACCACTGCAGAAGTGATGTCCAGTTTGTCAAGAATGAAAAAAGAAGACCAGAGAGACCCAGCACTGAAGCCAGGGACCAGAGGATGGTGAGTATAATTTTTTTTTATTTTACCGGGGCCCCAGAAGCTGCTTGTTTGATTTTGTTATGAGGTTAACAGTCCCTTTAAGCCAGCTGATGTAGTGAAAGGAGTAAAAGTGAAAGCAATGGTCTCCAACAATGGAAGAGATGGAGAGGTAAATATTGATGTAGATAAATGAAAAAATGATAGCTGGTGATAGCATTTTGGAGGCACTTTTCAGCCAGAATGCATTGGTGGGTGCTGGAACCAATTACATACATTTATGACATATGGGGAAAAAGTGCTCGGCACTCAAACTAATCGCCACTCAACTAGCCTTCCAAAAGGGACTGAGGTTGTATTGTTGTTTTTCCTGGTAGTATAGCCAGAGTAAGCAGTTACTTTTACATTTATACAAGAATCTAGAGACTGAAGAATTAAACTCCAGCAACCAAAAACAGGAAGTAATGACAAGAAGAGATGTCCCCTTTAGATGGTCAGAGTTTCTAGCATCCAAAAGAGACAATAATCATACAGATAAATAAATTTGATCCATAGACTGACCTTTCCTTATTAACTTCTCTAAAGATTATTCTTTCTCTATAAAAAAAAAAAAATGGATGAATGTACAAACTAATAATTAAATAGGGCTTTGGCTGGTATATGACATGGATGTTATGCCTTCTCAGTTTAAATAGTAAAAAACTTAAATATGTTTTTTAGCAACATAAACTGTTTATTAAAGTTGATTGCAAGCACTTTCAGTTTGTTTATCTGTCTGGTAGGTAGACATTGTAAGTCAGTCATCTCTCCTCCAGGAAAAAAAATCTGACTCCAGTCCTACAATATTACAAGACTGGGGTCACAGGATTGCAGTTGACACTTTTGAAGACAGTCACCTAAACATTAGGTGACCATATGTCTTAAAGAACTATAATTTGCAGAACATAAATTCCTACAAACTTCATTCTCATTTACATTTTTTAATTTTTTTAAGCAAAAACCCTCTCCACAGCTAATGAGAATCAGCCATTATATTTGTGAGTCCTGAAGCATGAAGTGATGCTTTTTAAATGTACTTCAAGTTGCATATAAAATAGGAAATAGAAAGCAACATGAACAATTGTTTGCTTCAGTTTTCTTAAAAATGACGCAAGCTTCATTAAGTCACTTCTCACACACTGCTAGGCTTAACATTTTGAAGATCAGCACATGGCTATTCAGCAAGGAACTAGTATTCATTTTCTGTGGTTATAGTGAATGCAATAAAAATGTCACCATGTCAATACATCATTTCAGGACTATGCATGACAGATGATCTTCTAGGTATTAGGAATAGAGAGTTCAGACATGCTATGAAATGCTATGCATTGTCTTCAGAGCTGCTGGTACAATGATTTGTAAAGAATCAATACACCTAAGAAATCATGCCAGCTAATGTGTGTGCATTCCATTCAGACTTAGATGCTTTAGTCATTCCCTTAGAGAAAGTACAATGAAATACATTGCATACAAAGCAGAGTTAAAATGATAAAAATAGGACCAAATCCAATCCTTAAAATGTGAGAAAACTGTCATGTAAAATTATAACCTTTCACCATAAAATAATTATTGTAGTTTTCATAGTTCAGTTTTTTTGTTTTTTATTTACTACACAGCAAATAATGAAGTATTGTTACTTAAACTTTTTAATTTAGTAATAATCAATGTTTTCATCCTAACCTAGAGATCACCTAAAGTTTTCAGGACATTTTAAGTCTGTGTGAACATCTGTGTTTTCAGTATCACACAATACTTGATTCGGATTGTGCATTGGTATTTTTAATCATCTTGCTAAAAGGAGAAATCCCCTCATCTTAAAAAAGATTCACTGACAAGAATCTGTATTTTAACTCTTTAGTAATGCAGCCAGTTTATACAATGGTGTTTTTATTTTTGCACCCTCTCTTTCCAAGAGCCATTACCTTTTTATTTTTCTGTTAACATTGATGTTATAGTTTTTAAGGACATCAATTCATATACAGCTTTGATAAAAAAAAAAAAATCACAATTTTTGCGGGGTAAGAGGGAAAAAGTGCAATTTTTTTTGTGGTTACATGTGTTTGCTTTGCCTTGTAATATTCTAAGACCAAAACTTTTTACATTTATGGAGCTAGGTGGGGACTTTTGTTATGCAGGACAAGCCAAGTTTTCCTTGTTACTATTTTGGTGTATGTACAACTTTATAAAAATTTTTTGTTATGTTTTTCTTGTGGAGGCAAGGTTAACCGAAAAAGTTTGTATGGAGTTTACTATGTAAGATAAACCATTGATATTTCAGTAGCTGGTATTTGCAGTAAAGAAGAGAGAAACCAGAAGACACCAGACTTCCATACCGTGAGCAAATCTATGAGCTCCAAAACTCAAGAAATAGATCTCCTGGCCCAAACCCTTTCTAAAACAAGCATGGCTGTGTTTAGGGTCATAAAATCACCAAAGGTTCTTTCATTTAGCTAAAGATGGCAACCAAACTTATCAAGTTTGATTCCAGTCTCAGTGTAACAATGAAAATATCAATGCCCATTCCATCCAAACATTTAAGCCTTATAAGATGCAGAAACTTAAAGTTTCATGGCAATCAAAGTGGATGGAGGGCTGCAGGCCTACCACCAGGGGAAATAAGTGTGTTCTGTAGATGAGTGGCAAGACAAGAGACAATAGGATAAATGGTTTCAAGTGGCCTTCCAAGTGTTAGCAAGCCATTAAGAAAAGGGGAAAAGGGCTGTTGCCACTAAAGAGGCTCCAACAAAGGGCCCAGTTCATTGACAAAGAGGGCCTGGTGTGCTGCCAGATAAAATTAACCACTAAGAAGTGGGTGAAGTGGTGACATAAGAATGAATGAGAATAAAGAGTATTTCAGGCCACAAAGGTTTTAAGCTGGCTAGAGAGATTTTACTTTCACCAACACCAGATTTGTACACAATGCATTAACTATAGTTTGTCCAAGACAAAAGAGCAACATATTTCAGTGGGTAACATCCAGACCTCCTATCCTTTACAGTTTGATGCTTATAGACTCTCTCTCTATAAGTTCTGTAAGGCTACAAGTATCCACTGGCTATTGTTGATTGTTTCACTGATTCCAGAGGGGAATGGGATCAAACAACAAAGTCCAGTATAATGCTAGACTTCATTCAAATTAAAGACTGTTGTACTGGACTTGTATTTAATTTGTGTTTGGATAAAAAAGGATCTTGCTATTTCCACTCATTGCAAGTGAAGTCCTTAACAAGCTCCACCTTGAGGATAAGGTCTAAACCATAAGTGGCATTGCAGATGTCTATTTCTGCCACTATGTTGGTATTAATAAGGAATGGTTGCCAATAGTTCCAATAGTTATGGGATGGAACCAAAATCAGACAGTAAAGTATGTTAAAAAGGTTGTTTACAACAAATGAGACTTGTAGGAGTTTACACACTGTATACTTTTATAATAAACATAATTATTCCTAATTTTGGCCAAACATTTAATTCGGTTTAAGTAGAGAGAAATCTATTGTATATTGTTACTTGTTTCCCTATTTCCAAATTGTTCATATTTCTTAAGACAAAATATTTTTGTACATATTTTTTCAGTTTTATTATAATGAAATTATATTTTATTATAATGCAATATAAAAAAAAATAAATTCATTGGAAAAATTGTTGGAGTTAACTACTTTTGTTAGGAAAACATTACATATATAATATAAAATATCAGCAGTTAGATTATGTTATATTGTGTTCCATTTTTTCAGAACCAGTTCAGTATCTAGCGCACTTGCAGAATGAACAAAAATAATATTATCCCTTTATTTCAAAGTTAGTAAGTTGATGACAATCTCCAAACTCAAGTGCTATACATTGTCATATATTTATTCTTAGGCACAGTTCATTATTACTCACGGATCTAAAGCCTTTATATCCTGGTTTGACATAGAGGACATATCCATCTTTTCTTCCACTTAATTGCCCTATGCTGCGCTTAGATTATGCGTATCGATCTATTATATGAGCATATTCCCTAATATAGCGCCTAGAGCCGTCTCTTTATATGTTAATAACTCCTTCATTTTGCTTGCTAAGCGTTTTACATTTGCATACATTTAAAGTTACTACTGCTTTAATTCAAACTCTTCTTCCATGTGCTTGAATGGTAGTTGTGTCTTAGTTTAAGTGGGACACTAGTTCGATTAGAAGGTTTATGCCTTAAAAATTCAAAACGCCAGGTTGCTAATAACTGTGTCATTGTGGTGTCTTGCTAAAAATTGGATGTATGAAAAAGGCATCAGCAATGATTTTAGTATAATTATTTTAACCCCTTCCTGACAGGAATAATATGGCTCTAAGTTTTTTTCATCCTCGCCACCCAAGTGCCATAATTTTTTTTTCCACTTGTCTACATTAGACATACAGTCACACGAACCTCGCAAAAGTTTGGATTACACCTTCTCATTTAACATAGAGTTTTCTGTATATTTCTTCTGACTATAAAAATTCTGGTTTAGAAGTTGTGTAATGCTTAATAGGTTATTTTGGCCATCAAGAATCCATAGTTGTTGGATCCGCTTTAGTAAGACTGCTTGGTATTTACTAATTATAAATAAAGTAAGATGTTTTCTTAGCGCTTGACAAGAGTCAGCTTGAAAACAGTATATTGTTTATGTATTCTCTTAATCGCTTCGTTGGTTTGGTGAGAAGAGTGTATCCTACCAGGGAAGTCTTCATCACCTCCGGTTCATTATCGACATAGGTTTTCCTTATTATTTTCATAGTTTCGGTATCATTGTTAGGGCCAGAGGTAGTTTTTTTAATTTTGTTCTGGACTTGGATTCTCATCCCGACATGTTGGCTGTTGTCGACAGTGTAGAGGTAGATCTACTGTAAAGACTGGCCATTCAAGAGAGAGATGTTATATTGGGACAAATGTAACCTTTTCAGAGTTTGTGTAACATTGTTACACAGGGCACTTGTTTTCAAATGAGATATAAGCTGGAGCACAGACATTTGTGAGAGCAGAAGCGCCTTCTGTGGACCGGGGATGCTCCGTTTTTAGATCCCAGGGGATCTCTTGTTCTTACTCAACGACCGCTGTGTTGGACTTCTCAGCGTATGGAGGGATTTATGACAGTATTTGAAACAGCCTGGTGTAAGTGCGCGCAGTGCAAATTCCCTTCCGTGATATATTTGAGTTGTTAAGATTGTTGAACTGCTTAATTCCTGAATAGTTATGACAAATTGGCTTTATTGATAGGGAAATATTTGTTTGGTGTGTAATCTGACGTTGTTTTTGTTTTTTACAGTTTTTTTATCCAATCCAAACGTGGAGACGCGTGGGTTGATCGGATATAGACAGGCTATGGTCCTTTTGGTCTCTGTTGTTGCCCCAATCGGTGATTGCTCTTCGCAACAAGAGAGGATGTGCACCAGCAAGGAGAAATTTGATGGCATTATGGAAAAAATTATAACAGATATAATTGCATAGTAGTGGCAGAGGACATAGCTTGATGAACCATTTATGTAGGCAAGAAAAAATGGCTACTGCTACTCTTAGAGTACTCGTGTCGCATGGCAGCTGTACAACCCGCTCTTGCACTAATATGGACAAAATTTATAGGACGGGAGTCTGTTCCGTCAAGAGTTGATAGGAGATCGATAAGACTCGTGAGATGTGATCCAGAATTTTAACATACCGCATTAATTTTATAGCCTTGTTTTTAAGCTTGTACTGGAGAGATGCGGATTTCGCCTTTACTGAAGATTTGATATATTGTGACTCGAAATATTGCATGCGCGGGTCTGGAATTATGAGCGAGTTATCAAATTGATTGTTTAATCAAAATAAGATAGGGAAATATCAGCAAATAAAAAAATGGGTGCAAGATAAAAAAAATGGGGGCATCAATGTTAAATGATAATATGGATTCTGAATGGTCAAGGGTGAATTGTGTGTGGTGCCAAGATTATTAATTGACCATCCAGAGTCCAATATTGTCATGACAGTCATAAATTCTTAGAAGGTTATCCCTTATGCTTGTAGGATCTCCCTGCTAAAGAGACTGCGTATGTTGTGCTAGGACTGTAGGGAGATTAGCTTGTCTTGCGGTAGCTAGATCTCAATAAATACAGACTACCAGTCTGGGCTCAGTTAGAAGACTATTATTAGATAATATAATGTTACTCTGCAAAGCTATTTTTTCGTAAATTAGAGCCAGACTATAGTTTATTGTTATAATTGTTATGTATTGTTTTAACTTGTCAGATCACAGCCGGTCGATCTGTTCACTTCTGAGTAAATCTCAAGAAACGAAACAGTAATGGTGAGTATGGGTGGGTTATATGGTTTAGAGATGTGGTTGATTTTCTTGGTTTCCTGATCTTGGTTATCTTTTGATGTTGTGCTATTATTAGCAGTAGTATTGAAGCAATTTAGTTTGGCTATCGACATTCCTGCGTGCGACAGTCGAATGAGTCGGCCTCACACATTCTGATTAAGGGTTTTTCGTTTATAGTCGTTAGCTTCTTGATCCATTTTCCACCGTTTTGACATTAAAGTCTTTATGGGATTGCAAAGAGGCAACACCTTCATTTCTTACACCCAAACAGGGGGTGGAGAAGCTGGAAGATGTTAAACAGCTTCATTCACAAAAGTCAAATGGATACCTGCCTTGTAAATCTTAGGAACAACTGCTTGGCTATAAAAGCCACAAGAAACAAAAGTAACTCACCATTCACTATCCTGTCTTGTACTCCACGCGCAACACTGAACCTTAAAACCTGCATCAAACACTAAGTAAATAAAGTTGCCAGAAGGCAGTATTATTGTGAACCATCATTTTACATTGAACTGGATCATATGAATATTCCCTGTCCACGGAACGCATTGCTAATGGGACACCTAAAATCCTGCGATATGACACCATAGATTAACAACTTTGCTCACAGAAGAATAGTAGTCCTTTCAACACAATCCTTTTAGTTGAACTGGACATTGGACGCAAACCCTGTCCGGGGAGATCGCCAGCATGACTACTTAAACCATCGTACTGACCCATAAAGATTAAAAAGTGTCCGGAAAAAGGAGTCGCTTTCACACCTCACACAATTTTCGTTTCACTGGACATTGAACTAGAAAACTAGTTGTTTTTTTCTTTTTTTTTTCTGTATTTTTTTATTCCTGGGTTTCGCAGAGTATCACCACTTAGAATACTGTGCTTCTTTTCACTGACCACACAGATTAAAACCTATAGTGCGGGAAAAAGGAAGTATGTTATTTCAACCACCATTCTTTTAGTTGATCTGGGACATTGACCAATCCCATGTCCTGTGGTCGCAGCTCATGACCTTTAAACAGCTTGGTTCTGACCCACCAGATTAAAAGTGCCCGGAAAAAGGAGTCTTTTCAACTCACCATTTTAGTTGAACTGGACAATTGGACTATATAGCGAATGTGTCTGGACCGACAGTATGACATTAAACCTGTCTAGACCCGCGCAGATTAAAGAAGTGCCGGAAAAAGGAGTCTTTCAGAATCTCCACCAATTTAGTTGAAACTGGACAATTGACTATACCTGTCCTGTGCCTTACAGCAACTGTCCGCACAAGGCTTCACCGTGACAGTGGGTTGCGCGGTGTGAGCCCAGGCTTGTGCGTCCGTACATCTATTAACCATGCACTGGTTAAAATGGCGGGTAGGAGTGACCGCGTCTGCAACGAAAACTGTCGTGCTGAAGCAGAAGTGCGGAAGCGATAGTGTGAGAAACTCTCCACAGCGCCTTTACCCTGTCAGTATACAGCAAGACCTGGGTAGCGCTGCTACGTTGACCACTTTCCGTGTATGAGTGCGGACCATTGAGTTCACTTGGCAAATACTGGTGGGTTAACGCTCACTGTTTAGACTAACCCAGGAGACCATCCTTTTTTCTTGGCTTCTTTTACTGCATTTTACTGTCGAGTGCTGGTGGAATTAGAAATGGTCTCTGTGACTTTGTGTCTGCCTGTCCGTGATCTTCCTATACTCACAGTGTCCTCACTATGAATAAGACTCTACATTGGTCAGTTTTCCTGTACCGCACGCTCCTCTTGTTCAATTCAGAGGGAATTTTTTTAACACGCTATTTTGTACATACAGTTTTTTAGTAGGTTTAATTCTAGAATAGAAAAACATTTTTAAAAATCAGGTGGAATATCCACCATGTCTTTGTTCTCTTTTTTTTAATTATATTAAATGGGTTGTCTCAATACAGGGATTGATGAGCTATCGTTAAAGAGTAGTTGCCAATAAACAAAGTTCATTGTGCATGTATGTGTCAAGATTATCATGTGTTCTACCTATTCATGTTTCTGACAGCTCACATCACCTGAGTACACATCTTGACAATTGGTCAAGAACGCACAATTGTCTACGTTATGACAACAACACTTTTTTATAATTAGAAACCTATAGTTTAGCTAGCATTGTCACAGCAAATATGCACACCCCCCCAAAATTCAAAACATGACCTGAGCCACGTTGGAACAATTGTGAAGAACAATAAGTCTGTTAGAACAACATTTTTTATAATAGGACCCTGTAGTATGAAATAGCGTGAATGTCACAGCAAAAGTGGCCCCAAAAAGAGAAATTCAAAACATGACCCATATGAGCCACTTTTGACAATCGAGGTGAAGTAGACAAATGTCTATTAGAAACTCAAATTTTTTTTTTTAGAATAGGAACAATGTTTCAGTATTGCTGCATTTCAAAGCTAGCTCAATGACCCAAAATAAAAATTATAAAATGAGCTTCTCAGCCACTGTGAAAAATTGTTGAGGGGGAGAAATGCCACTTAGAAGCCAACTTTTCTGTTCCAAAGGACTCATTGATTATAGCTTTATCGCACTAAGCTCAAACATGACCCCAAAAAAATTATTAAATATGACTTCCTCAGCCACTGGTTAAAAATATGTTATGTGAGGGGAGAAATGCACTTAAAAGCCACATTTCTGTTCCACTCAAAGGACCATAATTATTGCTGTATCTCCACAGCAACATGACCCCAAAAAATTATAAAAATATGAACTTCTTTAACGGCCACTGTTTAAAAACTTGTGGACTAAGGCAACATGACCTTCCACACAAAAACCATTGACAATGCGAAAAAATTCCTAAAGTGAGTGAGATAGTGTATGTAAATGGAAATATCGGTGTCTTGTCAATGAAAAACCTTGGTTCCTTTTTACCAGTTTCCTCACGCAAATCCAGCCAAAGTATGAACTGTTTGGGGACATGTGAACTAAAATTGCAGTAAGATAGAATGATCGCGCATTTTAATTTATAAGTTTTTTTTCAAGTAGGACCATTTCTGTTTGAGAGAGGATGATGTGAAGTTGTAGTAACAGAGGCAACTAAATACGCGTGACATCGGCTATAAGGGGCAAACAACATCAATCAGAGATCATGCACATGTATTCGTTCGCTTGATGAAATGAAAAGTCCAAACGATCCCACAGGTTTATCTGTGGAAAGGCCGGAATGCGTGTTGTATTTGAATGAGACTCCTCGTCCGGCTGTTGTGAAAGGTCCCTCAGATATGACGCTCGGGCTGCTGAGAGCAGGACAGATACAGCTCTTATGGTGGCTGCCAGCTCGGGCCATCTCTGTCCATTTTGGATACCCTGAAGTCCTGTTATTGGGTATGGAAACATACAAGAAACATTGGTGTTTGAGACGCAGGTATGTGTAGTCGCAGCACCATGATCTTAAGCTCGGTTCTGACTGGGTATTGTAGGTGTGCCCTGTCATTGCATGCGTTGGTGAGGTAGTGGTACATATAGATTGCCTACACGAGGTCACCCATTAGGCCTGTCTGCCACCTTGCCTGTGTGCTGCTGCTGCTGCATGCTCGCGTACGGCTACTTGGCACTCTACTGCTTGTAACGTTGACTGGACGTTTGTTCCAACAGTGACCATTTGGGACAGAACGTTGAAGCAGGACGCAAACAAGAGGATGTATCCCAGTTATGCATCATAGTCTCAGCTAAGGTCTCCATTTCCTGCATTTTACTCTCTTATTTGGGGTGGGTGTGTATGGTAAGGAACAGTGCTGAGTTTTGGTTTTGATTACGTTGGGAGGGGATCCAGGAGGGTTGCGCCCACTCCCAGTAACTGTTGTTCATTTTGATGCCTTTAATGCTGAGGATTCCATGTTGGAGGAAATGGGAGCTCTAAATCGCAAGCACTTCATGTGAAGAGAGATGGGCTTTGATTTCCAAGCCTCATGGGTCTATGAGTGCTGGCACTAGAAACATGATTGTTTTCCTCACAATCCCTTTTTTTTTTTTCCTCCTCCTCCGCCTCAAATTCAGTAGCTTTTCGGCTAACCTTACTTTCCAGCTTGGGACGTCCCGGGTAACGTCGGTGTGCTCTAAGGAATACCTCATCCTCCTCTTATTTCCAGCTACTTACGCTGCCTCGGCAACTGCTTTAACACAGCCCTGACTGTGCCTGAGACGTATGTTGGCGCACCCTGGGAGAGCTGATGCGCCACGATTGCAATAGCTGTTTCTGGACCTTCCGAACGCGCCATCTGCCTAATGAAGAACTCGGATGAAATTGTTGTTGAAACTGTCGGTATTTGGCCTGTTGCTGGGATTTGACGGAGTGTATAAGGCTCTGTACGTTGTCCGATCTACGTTGTGTCCGTCTCCTCCTCCACGTCGCTGGCGGGACTGTTGTTTCAGTGGTGCTGCGCGTGCTCATCGATCGTTTCTCTAGAACTAACAGAGGATTCACTACTAACATGTCTTCATGCCTGTGAGCAAGGGATTGTCTCGACATTATGATCATTTTGGTGGCTGTCTCGCTCTTCGCAAAAACCTATGGGCAAGGATGGTGGAAGAGAGCTCTTTACACCTGCCTCCCACACTTGGGTAGGCCACCTCATAAGTACCTCCCCTTGGAGGTACGCACCGCTGCTTGTCTAGGGCGCACTGTTGTCACTTAGTTTGAATTGGCGTATGATGGAAATTGCGACTGCTGCCACAAAAGTCATGGAAGGTCTTATTGTTGTAGGAGGCGTGGAATTCCAGTGTGTTGCCACGTCAAAAAATGAGTTTACGTGTTGACGGGGAGGGCCGGCTGACGCTGGCAATTGCAGCCAGGGGGTGGAAGCAGGAGTGGCGAACGGCGGAAGTTTGCGAACTTAGACTACTCGAGCCTTCCTCAGTAGCAGTCTTTGACCCGGGGTGTAGCTCTTTACAATTTTCTGGACGAACAGGGTTCGAATGAGGATGGAGCTGGATCAGGGCACATGAGGGATGTGCAACTCCAGCCCTACTGATCCTTAAGGGGCGGCCAAGCACGATTATGTAGCACCCATATGTGAATATCGAACAGACTACGTAATTGCCTGTCTAGTTTACAATTTATAGGCCACAAGTGATTTCTTGTCCCCCGCCACGCCGCTCGGTCTCGCTTGGGAGAGCCGTCCACAGCTCCATGAACACTGTGTATGGGGCAAGTGTCTCCTAGATGGTCAGATTTAATTTTCGCAAAAAACGGCTTGGTTCTCTGGGCTCGTGATCGCCACCATTGTGGAAAAAAAACACTCCCATATTTTTGGGCGGGAGTGAAAGAAGAGGAGCCGCTGCATCCATCCCTGCGGTTTTGAAGAGCGTCTTGCGCCGTGAGCGATGAGAGCCGCCAACAGTGCACCCCAGAGACATCCACCCATCTGCTCAGACCTCCAGTGACGCTGTCACAGAGATTTAGATAGTCTCGGCCTTGGCGTTTATGTTTACAAATTCCATGGTGTCGGTGGCTTCAGATGACTTTCCTGGCCACAAGATGCAGACCAATGCGCTTCGAAATTTTAGATGTTTACGCGTGGCTGGCAGGGAAGGGACGGCTATTCTGGCAAAGAATATTGACCTCGCTCGGGCATCTGGCTATTGTGTGTGCAGGCAAAGGGCCAAGACCGGTGGCGGATACCCCATCGTTGGTGTCCACCATCCAGAACGGAAGAGCACACATGGCAACATTTATTCAAGGCCAAATAGCCTGGCAATGCTGAACATTCAGGCTTTTGGCTTTGGGGATGGTGTGGTTAATGTGCTACTTGCTTCTGCTCCCACATATACCTGGAGGACAAGAAGGACTGGCTGCTAGCCTGGCCGCATGTCACGGAGTGCAGGTCTGTCAAACTGTGCCTGGAAGGAGAAGGGGTAGGATGGGTCTATGGTGGTGCTCGGTTCTGTTACTGGGCGACGGTGGAGGCTTGATACGGAAGTGGAGGCCTGATCCACTGATCAGTCGACTCTGAGAGACATGGGCATGTCTGTAGAGAATGTGCTTGGTGCGTGGCTGGAGGAGGAGGAGACGGAGAAGAGGTGTGAATCAGAGTGGTGTTGGAGGATCCCTGGCAATCGGTCTAGGACGCTTTTTTTGAGACCAAGATAAGCGTTTCCTCATTTCAATCTAATGCAAGTTCGACTCTGCATGGGACCTCGAATGTGGTAAGGTGGTTTTAAACAAATTTAGGTTCTTGCCGTACTACTTGTATGCGTTTACTTGCTACAAAGGCTGTGCAGCTATGACGCATCGCTGGGTGATATCACGAGGCTTATCAAAGAAGGCCCAGGCTATAGAGAGGTGCATGGACCATCTTTTTGACTCAGCGGAGAATGTAACGCGACGGTGCGTAGGGATTTGCGCTTCTGACCGTGGCTGGCACGGAATCACAATCAGCGGAATTCGCGCGGAATCCGTCCCTCTCCCTTTTGATGGCGGTCGGGGACCCCCCGTATTGACACTACCCTACATCGTCTCTCTCCATCGTCCACTGATGCAGCGCTAGCATGCATCAAATTTCTTGCGAAAAAGACCACGATGGTGTTCCGCAATGTATTCATCATCATCATCAACGCACAGGTGAAATTGATCCTTGGTTCGTCGTGACTTTGTGCGTACAATCCGATGAAGCTGCGGGAATACATGCAGGGGCTCTGCAAGGCTCTGGTTGTCCGATTATTCCCGGGTATTTTTGTACCGCTCGATATTGACCGGGTTCTTCTTCTCTCTCCTGATGGCCATCAGTATGGCGTAGAGCACGACAAAATCATTCCTCTTGATCTTTTATCATGCCTTCTGATCCCCAACCGCATTTTGTCATCAAAGAGGTCTTCACTAGACATTGGATTTATCCACAAGTGGTGGGTTACATGTGTGATTTGCCATTTGGGCGTGTGCTTTACATGTTAGGACGGAATGCCTGATTATGCTTGGATGACGACATTAGTGGCTAGTGACTGGCAGAGGACGGAAGGAGGTAAGACAGCTGGATGCAGGTTGCATTAACCACTGAAGGACAGATTGGCGACGCTGTTCGTTACTGAGGCAATGTTCACACGGTGTATTTGCAGGGCGGGGAGAGGGAGACGTTAATCAGAGTATCTCTATGTGTGAAGAACTGTGTGAAAAATGTACCGTAATGATTATGGGCGGTTTTTGAGTGCGAACTAGTGAAAGTGCGCACTTCGGCGCGTGAATGCGGACCGAAATACGGTCCTCGATTTTAAGCTCGTTGTGAACATGCCTTGAGATTCACAGGGTCCTATGACCAGCAATGAACAGGCCTGCAGGTCTGCAAATGACGATCCCGCTGGCATGCGTGTTTAGTCACCAGCTCAGTGGAAGGTAGCACCTTCCTCTTTGTGTGCTGTCTTACCTCTCTTGTTGCTGTACCCCCCTCTGTGTGCCTCGCTATGTCACCTGCATTTTCGCTCCAGTTGTTGCAGAAACAAGTAAAATTTGATGGTTGGAATGGTTTTGGAAAGTTGTATCTTGATTAAAGATTGGCAAATCCCAGCTATTCATCAAATCCCTCTAATCAAAACCAAATTGCTGGATTCATAATTTAATGCAAGGTGCTCTCTATCTAACAAAATCTGGACTGGGCAAAAAGTCTGTAAAAAACATGTATAAATGTCCTATGTTTTCGTATATAATCACACGGTATTTTTTTGCGTCCTTTCAATTCACCTCGGTGGACTATAAAATTCTGCTGTCTTTCAGATTTAGATGCAAGGGTGCGTAAATGAACAAGTGTTAGTGCTAGCGTAATAAAGGCAAAAAACACGTTAGTCTGTTATAGTTACGTATTAATTCCCTTGGTGTATATTTTTGGCGTACCGTTTCCAATTCAGTGTGCTGTGATGACTATAACTAATTGTCCTGTTCTTAAGATTTACGTGCAAGCTGCAGTCATATGAACAACAAGCCTGTAGTGCGCCGCAAAGTTAAAAAAAACACGTATCTGTTTTGTTGTTCGTATAATTACACGGTAGTTTTTTTGTGCAACTTTCGCAATTCACCTGTGTGTGAACGTGATAATATGTCTCCTGTTTTCACGATTTACGTGCGCAAGTGGTCATCATGAACAAAGCTGTAGCTGCTCAGCTTATATGGCAAAAAAACTCGACCATATGTTACTATCTTTGATATAATAGCAGGTATTTTTTGCACCTTTCCAGTTTCACCTGTGATGTTCTATAAAATTGCTGTTTTAAGATTTACGTGCAAGCTGCGTCAGAATGAACACAGCTGTAGTGCTCGCCAAAGTAAAAAACAAAGTATCTGATTTGTTTTCGAGTATAATACACGGTATTGTTTTTGCAACCTTTCAATTTCACCTGTGGATGACTATAATAAAATTGCTGTTTTCAGATTTGCGTGCAAGCTGCGTCAATGAACAAAGCTGTAGTGCGCCCAAAAACAAAAAACACGTATCTGATGTTTCGATAATAAAAGTATTTTTTGCACCTTTCATTCACCTGTGGTGGGCTATAAAATTGTGTTTTTGATTTACGTGCAAGCTGCGTCATAACAAAAACGTTGCGCAAAGTAAAAAACAGTATTGATGTTTCGATAATAAAAGTATTTTTTTCACCTTCAATTCACCTGGGTGACTATAAAAATTGCTGTTTTAAAATTTTCGTGCGCTCGTTTTGAACAAAGTGTAGTGCGCCAAAGCAAAAAAAACTATTGTTTGTTTTGTATAAACACGGTATTTTTGCACCCTTTCAATTCACCTGTGGGGACTTAAAAATTGCTGTTTTAGATTTACGTGCAAGCTGCGTCAATGAACAAGCTGTAGTGGCAAGTAAAAAAACACGTATCTAAAAAGTATTGGTTTTAAAAAAGTATTTTTTGACCTTTCAATTCACTGGGTGATATAAAAATTTCTGTTTTGATTTACGTGAAGCTGCGTCAATGAAAAAAGTTAGTGCGCCAAGTCAAAAAAAAGTATCTGTATGTTTTGTTAATACAGGTATTTTTTGACCTTTCAATTCACCTGTGGTGACTATAAAAATTTTGGGTTTTAAAAATTTACGTGCAAGCTGCTCAAAAGAACAAAGCTGTAGTGCCCAAAGTAAAAAAAACACGTATTGAAAAGTTTCGGATAATAAAATTTTTTTGCACCTTTAATTACCTGTGGTGACTATAAAATTGCTGTTTTAGATTTAGTGAAAAGGGGGGTCAATGAACAAAGCTTTGTGCCCAAAGTAAAAAAACACGTATTGTTATGTTTTGTATAATACAGTATTTTTTGCACCCTTTTAATTTTACCCGTGGTGACTATAAAAATGCTGTTTTAAAATTTACGTGCAAGCTGCGTCAATGAACAAAGCTGTAGTGCGCCAAGTAAAAAACAGTATCTGTTATTGTTTCGGATAATACACAGTATTTTTTTGCACCTTTCAATTCACCTGTGGTGACTATAAAATTGCTGTTTTCAGATTTACGTGCAAGCTGCGTCAATGAACAAAGCTGTAGTGCGCCAAAGTCAAAAAACACGTATCTGTTAAAGTTTTCGTATAATACACAGTAATTTTTTGCACCTTTCAATTCAACCTGTGGTGGCTATAAAATTGCTGTTTTAAAATTTACGTGCAAGCTGGTCAATGAACAAAGCTGTAGGCGCCAAAGTCAAAAAACACGTATCTGTTATGTTTTCGTATAATACCGTATTTTTTGCCCCCTTTCAATTTTACCTGTGGTGACTATAAAATTTTCTGTTTTCTGATTTTCGTGCAAGCTGCGTCAAAGAAAAAAAGCTGTAGTGCGCCCCAAAAACAAAAAAAAGTATCTTTTTTTTAT